>JAWQRO010000502.1:0-37622 GCA_033557835.1 Helochares maculicollis | reverse complement strand
TCGGTTTTTATCTCCTCATTAGTATCAAAATGGTATCCCTGAATTAGCCTTTTGAGTTTGCTGAATAGCCAGAAGTCGCACGGAGCCAAATCAGGTGAAGACGATGGTTGCAGAACGATATGAGTCGAGTTTTTGGCAAAAAAGTCGCGAAGAACCAATGCAGTATGACATGGTGCATTTGGCAACAATTGAGACTTTACGCATTTGACACAAAAAATCCTTCAAAATGGTTTAGGCTGAGCCAAATGATATTCCAACACTATCAACCAGGTCTCTCATTGTCAAATGATAATTTTCAAGCACCAAATCTTTGATTTTTTAGACATGGCACTCATCGGTAGACGTTGATGGTCGTCCAGAGCGCCATTCGTCTTCAATGCGTTCTCGGCCCGCTTTGAACTCGTACCACTTCTAAACGTTTTTTGTGCCATAGTTTGATCACCAAAGGCAACATTTTCAATGTATCCGCACAAAAATATTTGTTTCGCAAACAAAATTTCATGCAAGTTCTTTGCTCAGCAAAATCACCTATTGTAAGTATCGAAAAATTCACTTTTGGGTGTTTACAAAGACAAGTGTTACTTGGAGATAATTAAAGCTTTTAATAGACGCTTGGCAAATATTATAGACAGTCCTAGCAACATAGGAAAAAAATTGACCTGCCTCCCTAATGCCCGGGAGTTTTAAATGACAATTTCACCTTACTTTTAAATCAGAATACTACATTTTTAAGTTTTCTTAATTATTTCTGTGTGTTGTCTATTTCTTCGTGTTACCAGTTCATAACTTTGATGAATTTAATACTAAATGCTTTTTAAAGTAATGCAGAGGATTTCAAAGCCTGACAACAATGCTTTATTTTTCTAAAGGCAGTTTAAGTTTTACTTATTTTATGATTTAGATGTGTCCAGGAATAAACTTTTTTTAAAAAAGGGTATAATTGTAGTGCCATAATTTTTCTTCTGGTTTCAGATTCTTAAAAATCTGGAATTTACAAAAAATGTACTAATTTTGAACATTGATAAATTTGGACTAGTATACTCCCCTGTAATTACATCTTTGTTGTGTATCCCAGTATGTAAGTTATCGTTAAAATAATTAAAATCCATTGCATGATATTAGTCAAACTATCAATATCAGTAACTCAGTGACCATTTTCAATGTGCCTCTGCAACCATATTCTTTTGTCGCATCTGCTGTTACTCTATCTCTCGATATAGTCGATTTTAATCTTATAGTTTTATATATTTATATTCCAGGTTCAAATAATGTTTCAGAATGTTTGTAACTTTAAAGTTACAACTCTAACAAATTAGTACTGTGTATGTTATTGAAAGTATTGCCCATTGTTTGCTACAACTTTTCCCATCTCTTAGGAGGAACACGGTTTCCTCATTGAAAAAGTCTTCTGAGCTGATCCAAGATTTGACCCAATTTTTGGCTTCTTTGTTAGAAGTGCTGCTTGACCAGTCCATGAGTCATTGACTGGCGCAAGTAGTAATCAGAAGAAGCAATATCTAGTGAATATGGCGAGTAGTCGCTGGGACATTTCATTGAAATATTTTCACAGTATCCTTGATGATTTATAAAATGTGCCTAAGCGTTGTTGTATTTGTCAAGTTTTTAGGCATATAAGGAGCGTTTGAGTTTCAATGTTTGACTCAAGTGCTTTAAAATTAGATGGTACTGTTCTCCAGTGATGGTTTTATTACGCTAGTGTAGTAGATTATACCGGGCTGCATACCATTACTTTCTTCCCATGAATTCTCGGTTTTGCCGTTAAAATTGAAGCATGGTCAGGCTTAGCTTATGATTTTTGCTTCCCAATAAAGATTTGATGTAAAGAACCTTTTTGATTTTGACTCGACTCAGCGAGCTTTTCATGAGTTTGGTATTGATCTTGGTACAATAATGCTTCTAATTTAACTAGCCTTCCTTCAAGTTTTTGTTGCTGGTGTCAAACTTTAAAATACCAGAACTAGTAGTCATATGTTTTTATTGATGAAGCATGTTTCCCATATGCATTACAAAGAAACAAATTACTTATCAGCTGCAATTTGCCTTTTAATTCTAAGTGATTTATTAGAATTGTTTAATTTATGCGTCCTAGAATATTTTGAATAATGTAATGTATAAATAATAAAGCTTTAAAAATTTAAATTTTCATTTTAAGTTTACAATTATGCGATTGTTTTTCTTTCTGGACTATTTAAAGCGTTATTCTGGTCCATAAACGTATTGAAATTTGACCATAATTAAATGCAAACATTATTGTTGCAGATTATTGAAGAAAAGATGGACATAAAAGGAGCCTATGCAAAACCAACCATTTTTGATATCCTTTGGATTCAGCTTATAATATCTCCATACACAATAGCAAATTACATCTATTGGTACATATCGTGGATAATAATACATTCGATACTTAAAAAACCACTTAATAAAGAAGAAAAGTTATATATGATCAGAAAGTTTCTTAAAGTGGGCCAACACCAATTTGACAGTTTAGAAGATCATACGAAAGAAGAATATTTGGATAAAGAATTGTGGCTGAGGGAAAAATTCGATGCATGGCATAAAGAAGAAGAAGAAAACATGAAGAAACAATTAGCTGAAAATACGAGGTATAAGCAATACAGAAGATACATAAAAAATCATGGGGTTGGAAGGATGACCTTTGATGATTCCTAATTTAAGTGCTGTTATATAGGTGTTTTTATTATTTATTTTAAATAAATTATTCATAATTTCTGGAAAAATAAAGTTTTATTTAATAAAATCAAACCTAGTTTGTATCACATTTCTTGGGCCAACTTGATTTAATCAGTTATTTTCAATCCGCATTCGTTTGTGTTTTTGAAGGTATCCTTCTGAAAATGTAAATTGCTAAAAATGAACACAGCGTTAGAATTATATGCGGAAATAATTAAAATGAACATTAATAATTTGTTATTAACAAACCTTCCATTCATCCATTGTTATCGATAGAACAATCTGAGTGTTAGTTCCTTCTTGATTTCTATATTCTTTTAAAGCTCGTTTATGCACAGGTTTTATTGTCGTTTGTCCATTCTTATCAACATCTAATTGCGCTTTACCGTCCCTTATAAGAAAGGAACAGTAAAAAATATTCTCTATAGTAATAGTGAAGCTGCTTTTGTCTATTACATATTTATAGTAAAGAATTGGTTTTTCATTATTCCTTTCATATTCGTCACGTAAGACTTTTAGTAAAAAGTTAACAATTTCATCCACACTCTCTTCCTCCTTTTCGACATTGACGAGTCTCTGAGTATGTTTCTTTACTACTTTTTCTTGAGCTTCCTTTTTGGCTCTTTCTTTAACAGGCTTAAATGTTGGAGGTGCCAGTGGATCAAACGTACCAAACATACAATTAAAATTTGGGACATCTCTAATTATACTTCTGGCTTGAGCCAAGACTTCTTTATAATTGAAAACATTATCATTGTTTGAAGGGTAGAAATCAATCTATTGAAATAGTACTCTATAAATACTTGTTTGGCAATTTAATGATTAAATTAAACTAGTTCTTACCAACTTTGAAATGAATTCATTCGGATCATATTTTGATTTGGACATATCTAAAGATTCAACACATTTGAGCAACAGTTTACTTGCAGAAGATATAACAACTGAATCCATTAAAGTTTCATCTGCATACTTTACTCTTTCAGTAATAGGGTGCTCATCTTCAAGATTATTTGCTTCTTGTAAGACATATTTGATGTCCTTAACAGTTTGTAAGTTTAAGTCTTGGCCTTCCTCTAAAATAAACGGCGATAAATACTATGAGTCTCACAATTTAGGGATAGTGTAAATAAAGAGAAGACTAATGATTGCTAAAATTATATTAAAAATCTTGAGTGTCTCCACTCAATATTCCCGTATAAACATATTTACGGCACCATACCTGCGATTAATAATAATAAAACTACTAACATGTACATGCTCTTCAAAACTAAAAGCAAAAGTTTTAATATTCATAACTAACACCAACATCAATATCTATATTTAACACATTAATATATTCATAAGGAATATTTAATTCTTTTTCAGTACATATATATCATTGGAATATTTTTAATATTTCTTTATGTAATTTACAATATTTCGTGGTTAAAAAATATATACTCTTCATTAGTCTGCAATATGGAACACTTGTAAAAACCCTTTGCGAAGGCTTGAATTTTAAAATGTGAATTCATAACTAAAGGAAGGGTCCAATTTTAGAACTTAAATTCATAACTAAAAAATTAAATTTATGATGGTAAAGACCCACTTCCGGATTTCAAATTTACACGAAACTATTTGATATTGCTATATTTTACATGTTTAGCATTTTTGTAAATTTTTTTATTCCAAAGCCTGCTAAAATTGGGTTTTTAAAATTATAAAAATAGCCCTTCCGGTGCTCCGACAATGTTAAAAATTTATTTCTGTGAGTTTTTTGTGATAATTAAGATATGCACGAAATTTCAATCCAATAGCTTAATTTTAAAGACTACTTTACTTGAAAAATTTTTTAAACTGTGTAGGTAAACGGGTACTTCGGTGGTCCTATATGCCTCAAAAGTTGATACAGATCTAAGTTTTTGCGATAATAGTCGTATACCAAATTTCATCACTCCAGCTCAAAAGGTATAACCGCTATTGTGCTTACATACACACACACACACACACACAATTCAGGGGCACACAAAACGTGGAGGTCCGTCAAAATCTCGAGGTCGAATTTTTTCATGAGCCCAATACCTGCCCTTTAGTATACTTTGTATAAATGTAAAAATGATTCAGTGATTTAGTGAATAAAAGCAAATAATGCTATTTAAATTTAAGGCATTTTACTTTTACTTGAGCAATTGACTGTTTGCTATGGTAAATAAAAATTCTATAGAAATTTGTGATGCACACAGAATCAAATTCTTAGAATAAACATGATTATTTACAAATTTAAAAAACAGCTGCTCAGCATTACATCAAAATGTATCTATATTGTTTGAATTAAACCGGTATAAATTATAATAAATGTACAAACTTGCAGCAATATTGTGATTATATTTAATTGTGTTTGCTCTAGCTACACAGTGGACTATTTAAAAGATATTTGGAAACATTTTATTTTAGATATAGGTTCAAGTGGCATCACCAGAATCTAGCTTAGGTTTATTTCACAATTCACGGAGTTGAATGAACATTACTTACGAATATCCTCTATTTTATTTAATAGTTCTCTGTAACATTCTTTCCTTTCAATTGTGGTTCTCTTTCTCTCAGAATTTTCTTGGTCAATTTCCATCGTGGACACCTCTCAAATGATATACTTTATAATATTAATTAAATAATGCTATTCAAGAGTTACTTGTGCAGATATTTGAAAGTGTTTAGGTACATAACCTCAACACGAAGCCTGTCATAGACAGCTGTTACCAACTGTAAGAGCAGGGTCTTAGTGTAAGCTTAGCTGTGGTGCCTAAATTTTTATTATACTTATCACCAATGATATGTACAATTATTACATTTTTAGTAGTTCCTTATTTAAAATATCAGATGCGATTTATTTACAGTATTATATTGATTTTGCAATAGAGATATCAAATACACTTGTGCATATCTAACAGTTTTAGGAAACTCATACTAACTAAAAATGCTGTATAAGACTTTGAAAATGCAAATAGGTTTAGCACGATAAAACTGTATGAAATCTATCTTTAGTAACACAATTCGTGAATGAAAAATTTGCATTAGCTCGTGTAAATAGCCCTCATATGGGATAAATCAGACTATGCATATTTAGAATCGACTCGTGAAACATTTTGAGAAATTCTGTTCCTTGCAGTAACGGAAACCATAGACATAATATTCCAAAGCCTTCTTGAATGTTGTTTCAAAATAACATGAAATTCGTAGGGTTTCCCTTTTTGTGACTGATTATTGAACATATAAAATTGCAATTTCACTTATAAAAATATACATTTTAATTGCATTTTTTTCCTATAAAATATTAAGTTAGGAAAATATCAAAATATAAAATCATTTGTGTTATCTTAGCATTCAGTATATTCATTTAAAAGTTGATTAAAATACAACCAAATGTTTTACTCATTGTATTTTATGTAAACTGTAAACGGTTACAGTTCAGTAACCTTCATTGTTCTTAAGACTATCCATTGCATGAATCACGAATGTTATAATTCACGAACGCTATAATTTTTCAGGTTCTGCTAACTGCACTTTTGCATTTTTTATGTTGTTTTCTTTTTGACACTTGACATTTATGTCATTTGTATTTGCAATAAAATGTATTCCTTTTAGTTCTAACACCTTCCAATTAGAGTATGAATGTTTGTGTCGCATATTAGACGTCAGTTGCTAGTCTATTTGTTTATTTATTTTACATGAAAACCGTAAAACACGAATTACATTACAGGTAACCTCATTTCTAGTTGAAGGTGTGACCAATGATATCACCTACTCAGCTCAGAGGTAACTGTGATAATTGAGTGATTTACTAAAACAATAAATTGTTAGGCATTTGAATTACATTTACCAAAATGTGAAAGTGGAGTTTTCGAGAAATGTGGATTGTCATTATATCGGTTTGCAGTGTTGTTACGTTACTTACAGTTCTAATGTCTTGTTTATGTTGGAAAACTAAAAGACAAAAGTAAGTAAATGAGAAACATGTGGATTTTTTGCAGCCAGTTGAGTGTTAAACAGTTACGACTAATTGTGTTGTGTTTTATAATATATTTGATTAGCTGCACAGATTATTAGTCACATCCTGAGATTTGCTTGGTATACAAAGTTTTGGAGGAAGTAAGACAAACATATGTAGATTATGTTCTTATTTATTAGAGTATTCATGAATTGCGTTTTTCTTTTGTTTTTCAATAAAATCATGCATGGGAAAATCATAATAGCTCATTTTAATTTATATGTAATAAGTGGATCAGTATTGGTTGTTCTATTTGTAACATCCTTGATAAGTTAACACATTCTAGATATTATATAGGCTTGTTAGCATCTCATAATTTTCAATGTTTTATGTTGTCTATTCAAAGCCTCTATAACTTTTTCTATTTCTTTATAAATATTTTCAGAAACATGCTATTTTTATAAGAATCTGCTTTATTGTATTTTGATGATTGATATTAGAGAAATGATTAATAATTTTAAATTTTTTTTGATAATTCGAAAATGGGTCTAATAAGTCAGTCATGCATTGAACTCCTACATACTCAATTGCTGTTTATGTTAAAATTAATATGAGGCAAGAAATAGAGCATTTTAATAAGACGATAAAGATTTTTAATTTACTAAACATGACTTCCATTCAGTATACCAAGCAAACTCTTTGCATGTATTTTAGCTACATGTTTGCAGTTTGTTATGTTAGAAATTGGTTTTTATAGAAATGAATGGGCAGGTCTAGATGGCATGGTAACCCAAAAGAATCCCGATGAAAATGTGAATTATTTTCCCTCAATTACAGTCAGTGCTCCAGATGGTTCCAGTTTTGGAGCTGGTGATAATGGCGACTCCCACAACAGGTTGAGTTTTTATTTTTTTTTTGTTTTCAATAGCAAAGTAATTTTTTTCACCAAGAAAAATTTAGAATGGATAAAAATATATAAATATGCAATTTTCCTAAGAAAAAAAAAACTTTGCTAAATTATTCTTTATTGTGGCTATTTGCATATTGGCATGTGTTTTTACTAGAAAATCAGTAGCAACTTTTCATAGCGCATACTCTCAGCTAATTAGCACGTATTAAGATGTGCATACTGGACAATGATGAAAATAATATTTTTTAAATTCTTGCTAGAAGTTTTATCAGCATTAATAATCCTATAATAAAATCAATGATTGGAAACAAATAATTTTCCTGCACTTTGGTAACGCAGATTGGGTTCTGATTAACTGAGAAGTATTGTATAATGTGTACATATTCTATATAAAAATTCAGTCTTACCCGACAAATTTCAAAATTAACGGTAAGTCATAATGCAATTGCAATTTAAATCTGAAATATTATTGTTTGAGTAAATTTGAATATTAATAACATTAAATCTGAAATATATTACCTTTGAATACTTGATTTTTTATTTAAATAAATCATATTTCTCATTTGTTTTTCACAATCTAGATTGATAGTTAACCCCAGGCGAAGTTTGCCAGACATCCCATCAGAAGGAGGACCGATTCGACTGGATGGCGAAACAGTTGTCTATGAGCCAAATGGAGACAATTCATCTGAACTATATGCAACAGTTGAACCATACCAAAATGCGGGTTAGTATTAATATATTAATTTGCTTTGTCTTTTTGATTCTAACATAAGTATCATAAGAAAACACGCAATGACTCGCTTAAATATTATTTCTCTCTTAGTAACATATCACTATAGATGAATGTGGTAGAATTGTAATTCGGGAGTGCTTTCATAGGATGTATTGCAATAAAAAGTACATTTTTATCTGTTTCATGACATGCATTTTCTACATTTAGCAATGCTTAGAAAACGAGTTGTTTATGAGGTATCATAAATGTTTTATGTATTTTGCTATATTATTTTTGTCATCTACTTATATCTTTAAGAACAGTACAAACAGTTGCAAATGTAAAAACCAATTCTTATAAAAAAAAGCAGTATTTAACTCAGTATGAAATCAGAACTGCTGTTGTAGAACATAAAATAAAATTAGACAGAACACTTACTGACATATTAATGTAAACAAATCAAACGAATTGGCAGCATACAGCAATCGTAAACTAAATATTACAAGATTGAATAAATACAGACTATTAGATTGTGCGAGAAAATACAGTTACTGGCATAACAAGATTAATTAATTTAATTTGCTTTTGTTAAATTGTCTTCACGCAAAAAACAGAAGTAACCTCCGCGAAACTATATTTAATCTTATTTACAGCGAAAGGTCCCCCTTATGTTAATGGTATTGAGTCAAGGCCAAGTATATCGCAGCATAGCTCAATAAGCCAAGCTGATGACGCATTTTCTCCTTATGCAAGAGTAAATTATGATAAACTCAAGAAGCCTGAGCATCCTTATGCTCGGGTACAAAATTTAGCTAACAAAGGACAAGATGAAATTAGTTCAGAAGATACAACTCCTACAGCTAGTAACCAGTAAGTTAATTAGTTTTAAAGTCAACAAATGTAAGAATGCCCATGTGACTATAAATTATCGTAGAGAAGAAATACATTTTTTCCGAATTTATACAAATATTCAAATAGTTCAAAATTTCTTTTTAGACTTGCCAAATTCATAAATTGCATAAAAATTTCCATTCTATCTCAGCTTTTTAAAAATTGCTATTCAGCTACTTACATTTTCCTTCATCTCCAGCATAGATAGGCCAAGTACTTCCCATCATGCAGAGCCTGTTGCACCACCAAGATCCCGGAGGTCTTCTGTGCACAGTTCAATAACTGGTGACATCCCAGCAGCATCAGCTGTTGCAGGAGGCATTGCTGCAAGCCAAGAACTTCCATACATGACACCACCCATTGTACAGCCAAACTTCAGTGGAGATTCACAAGACTCTCAAAGTAAGTTTTCATGCATACTTGACCACTTAAGGAGAATACTACATATTTTACTGAAATCTATTATAAGCTACATTTTCCTTGAGTATTATCTACTTTAAAAATATTTTCCAGCATATATTAAATAAATGACGGTTCCAAATATTAATTTAATTTCAGAGGGCTACACAAGTATTAGCGTTCGTGAACCATTGGCAAATATAATAGCACAAACAAAAGATTTCACTAGAAACAAAAGACAATTAGATCCCCATTATTCAACAGTTTCTGATGATTCGGATGAAATGTATACGACAATCCAAGACCCAAACAATCAAGTTTATACCAGCGGCAGTGAAACTTATGCACAAATTCAGCCTGTTGCCATCACTGTAGCTGTTGAAGTAAATCCTCCACCTTCAACATCTAGGCAAAGCAACAATGTAGAAGAAAGACAAGAACTATATGAACTACCTCCTCATCAGCCTCTAAATGATAAACGAAAGCATGGAGGACCTTCTCACTCAAGACAAGGTAAGTAATCAAATATCTATTTTTCCTCCGCCAGGCAAATTTTATTCTGCTTTATTATATTTAATGGATAGGTATGTTTTCTACCAGAAGATTTGAGTTCATAACTTTTTTCTACAGCTTCATCATCCAGTTCTGTAGCAAACTTAGGTTCCCCAAAACCAGAAAAACGCCAAGCCAATTCGCCACTGCCCCCTCCGCCTAAAGCAGCAAGTCCAGATTTGTACGCTAACGCAGATAAACTATGGGTTCCGAAGAACCTTGATGATATGTATGCTAAAGTTCAAAAGAATAGGAAAAAAAGCGATAAAGACGAACCAGATGCAGACACATCCTCTGAAAAGTCCAGTCATCAATTATCCAAAAAGTCTTCATCAAATAGCTTAACCGAAGAAAAACTGTATAACGATTCCAGTTCGTGTAGTGAAGCTCTTCCATTGCGTCCTGAGCATAATTATGAAACTTTAAAGAAAACTGCTCGAAATTGTAGCGATCCTGGCTATGAAAAATTAAAAATCAAAGATGAGGATTGTAGTTCGGAACCAGGATATGCAAGTATTAACGGTCCTTCAAGTTTGTTAAGCAATGATCCTGGCTATGAAATATTAAAACAAAACTCAAAAGCTCCTTCTGAAGTTGATCCGAATTACGAAGAGCTGCGTCACAGAACTGATAGTGTTGGTTATTCGACAATAAGTGAAGCTACAATCAGCCAATCACAAGGATCTTCAGCTATGGATGGATATTCCGTTATAAACAAGCAAAGAAAATCCGACGATCGATCAAAAACTTCGAGTTTCGAAACAGATTCACGTGACTTACCTCTGGATGAACCAAATTACGAGAGCATGCCGAGCGAGTCGGCTTCTGAGCATAACTATGCTGCTTTGAAATCAACAGGAAGTGAAAGTGATCCTAATTACGAATCGGTGAATCATAGTGATCCTAATTATGAGAGTGTTAAATATGATGATCTGGAAGATCCGCCTTATGAGCATTTGAAGGAGGAAGATGAAATTAGTAAGAACGAAACCGATTCTGAAGGATATTCCAAAATAAAAAAATTAGAGCATAAAGGTGAACATGATAGTACAAGAAGTACGACAGAAGATAGCACAGATAATGAGCCGCCTTACGAACGGCTGCAAGATGACGATCACAGTAAAACAGAATCTGATTCTTCTGGTTATGAAAAAATTCAAAAACTGAAAGAGGTTAGTGGTGAAAACAGTGCTTTGGAAGATAAATGTGATTCATTAGATTATAAGTGTGAAGTGAATAAGGACTCTCGTAACAGAGAATCTCACGAAAGTGATGATGATTCTATATACCAAGTTTAATTGGTAAGTTTCCGCCTCATATTTTGGTGCTATTGTATACTTTGATATTGATGATATAGCATTTAGAATTTTTACCATTTTGTACGAAGTTACATTTTAAGATTGAATGTGATGGCCGTTGTGCCAATTAATTTGTATGCTTACAAATGTATTTGTAGAAGGACGAGTAAGGGAAATTTGACCTCAACTTCATAAATAAATGTCAAGTTTAAGAATTTGCACATTGAGCATGGGATTGATATTTGTGTATAAGTAATAAAATAAATTTAATCTTTACGTACATACAATGTCTTCTCAAATATATTTTGTAAGTTTATATTGTAACTCTAAACATTTTAATTATACTTAAATGTACTTACAAAAAATAATCAGAGATTTAAAGAGTTCTAAGTATTTAAATTTCAACAAATTGAGAATCGTCATTCTGATGGAAAATTCTTTTACTGTATGTAGATATAACCGTCCTAATAATATATTACCGTTTTTAAATTTGATAACTTCAGAAGTATTTTAAAATCAATGAATATCAAGCTGTATTACCCATTAAATTTTAAATCAACATCGATAATTAGTTTAGACTTTTGCAGTCTATATTTACAGTATATTCTAAAGTTTTCAGTTTTGGAGCAAAATTATCAATTAAATTAGATATGTCAAACAAGTAAAACCTTTGTCTTTGTAATATATTTTTTTAATAATTTGGTTTTATAGTGTTTAAAGCCTCCCGATAATAGTTTCAAATTTTTTAAAATTCTCAATTCTCTGGTTGTAAGTTTTATTCAGATAATACTTTTTGAATTCCACTTACCCACATTGCTTTTGCTTTTTTTGTTCTCTTTTCTCCACTGGTATCCATTAAAAAAATGTAAATATATTCATCATACATGTATACACTAATCCAGTTGCGTACATTGTTTCTATTAAAATATTATTGTTTCAATTTTCATGACGTCTTATTATTTTATTCCATGTATTTTCAACTATATAGTTGCCACTAGTTCTTTGCCAAAAGTCCATTATTAGTACTAATAGATGGTGCTCTAGTATTTTATTCATTCGCCACCCTTCTTACCCACAGAGACAAAGGTGTTTCTGCAGCTTGTGCCATGTGTTCAGATCAAGGAATTACATTTAGCAGATAATTATATGGTTACTATTCAAAATTCAACCATCTACTTCTTGTCTATAGTCACTACCGGATACTCAATCTTCTATTTGTATAATATACAGTGTGTGCAGTGTTTTTAAAAGACATATTTTTACGCTTATATATTTGCATTAAAAGCACATTCAAGAATTTAATAACAGCAGATTACATATATTTCATATGATGTATTTAGACATTGTATGCCTTGTATGGTGTTTTGTATGCGACATATGGATAAATCTAGCCAAGTTAACAGGCCAAGTAAATGTGCGAGGTGTGGCAAAAGAGTAATGACTGATTTTTTTTTATCTACCAAAGTTTTTATTTTATTCAAACATCAATGTTATACTCTTCAAAATAGTTCCCTTGGGCAGTTTCACACCTAAGGAGATGTTATCATTTTTGGTTGCAGCGTTGGAAGTCTTCAATTGATATGGTCTTCAGTATATCTGTTACACTCATTTGGACATTTTCTAAAGCCCTGAAATGACGTCCTTTGAGGACAATTTTTTAGTTTTGGAAAGAGGAAAAATTCCAAAGAGCTGAATTCAAATGAATAGAGGGGCTAAAACACAACAGGAATGTCTTTTGAGGTAAAAAATTCTGTTACAGAGAGTGTAGAGTGACATGTGGCATTGTCATGATGGAGCATCCATTTGTCTGCAATGTCTAGTCTTACGAAAAATTATTTGTTTTGCTCATTGTTGATTCTGTCAAGAAGATAAAAACACTTGTTTTTTTTATTGTCCTTCTTCTCCATTGTGAGCTTTTCAAAACTATGCCTAAGATCTTTTGTAAGTGAAAATGTTTAAAATTTGATGAACGGTAAATATGTTCGAACTTAATTGTTCAATCAACATTCTTAATGCTAGAAGATGGTCTGATCTCACAAGAGTGCTCATGCTCGATGTTTTCTTCGGTTGTCGAAGTTGAAGGCCTCTCGGAACGGTGTCATCAATTTGCTCTCTGCCTTCGAAAAATGAAAACTTGATCCCAAGATAAAGAATGTTTCCTATAGGCCTGTTTTCACTTTTCAAATATCACATTTTTCAATTCTTCGAGCTTAACTCAAAATTGAATGGCACAATGTTGCTCCAAATTGCGCACAACCAACACACAACTTCACTTATATTAGTAAAAAAAAGTCATGTAGTTAATAGCAGAGGTTGAAACTCGCATTGAGCTAAGGGAGGGTACTGATTCACATGCAATCGATCTGGTAACATCACAGCATTGCCAGATTGTAGTAGCCAGGTGGTAGTGTCTTTCCGTGATACTCAAGAACTGTTTGTTTTATTGACTGATAAAATATCCTTTCAGTCATTTTTGAGATGAAAATTTTGGATATATCAAAGCACATGATTGTCTACAAAATAATATGGGAGCCTGTCTTTTTAAAAAGATGTCTTTTAACTTCAAGGCTATTTGACAAAGCATTTGTTTATATTGCACATTGAATATTTATACTCTTGATACTGATTGTTTGGGTAGTTGCTTGATAGCAGTTACAGCAATGTTATTTATTGGTGAACTTTCTAGAATTTGACATGCTGTAGTGGAAAGCCTTGGGCAAATCTACAAACAATAAATGAGTGTATCTATTTAGCCACTCTATTTGTGTTTAGCTGGGCTAGACTAAATCATCTACACACGATTTACAGACTCCAAAACCAATTTATTGTACAATTTTCTTACGCTTATTGAAATTCGATTTAAGTATCTGAAGCCACATACAAGATGTTTTCTTTCATATTATCAATAAAAAACTTTTTATAGAGGTTGGTTTCTAAACCATACTGCTTAATATCCACAATGGATTTGTTGTTTTAAAGAAACAATCAATAAAATTTAAAATTTACACAGTTTAATACAGCTAATATTAAGTAATGATTTACACCTGAAACCTGAACAATATTTTATTGTTGAACATCAGCTTACTTTTAGATTAGGCCCACCAGTTCAAAAATGTTGCCAACATGCACATAAACTGAGTTCTTTTATGTTTGTGTTGGTAATGCATAACACATATGATACATTGTGTTTTACATGGTTCCTAAGCAGCAATTTTTTTGAATCAAAAGTTTTCAATTGGATCTGAAGAATATACTGCAATATACCAGTCAGTTTAAACCAATTTATTAATAAAATTTGATTCGGTTTATTCAATATCACTGAATAATAAATTTTCCTTTTATTAAGAGCCCAGAACAATTGATTTTCATTTTTCTAGTGATAATTCATGAAATGTTGAAAGTATGTATTTGTAATTTTATTACGCTGTATTATTTATATAGTGCAATGATTAGGTTGTGTAAAACAATTATGTTTATTTTCAATTTAAAATATCTAAATATAAATTAAAGTAAATATGTATAAATTTAGATCGATATCTGCAAAAAGTATTTTCAGACTTAAATTTTATAGGTATATTTTCTTAAATGTCAGTGGAGTGAATTTATCAGGATTTATTGGAACTTTACCTATGAAGCTGCTGTTTTTTAATGAACTATTTCAATAATCTGTTTTAAACAAGATATCTGCGTTTTACTCGAACTTTGAAAATTCATCTGTATACAGTCATTGTAGTTACCATTTATAGTTATCATAGACTTCGTTTTCATTTAATGTAACAATTCAGTACAAAAGTTAGTTATATCTAATTGTTATATTTATTGACATGGTGTACACATAAAGTTACTTCTTTCTAATGATTATAAAAGAAATTGCATTTTACATTGCAATAGAACTAACCACTAAATTAGAAAATTGTATCTTCATAGGTAAATCACCGATAAAAATATATAAGTAGAATTTGGGTGGTTTATACAAAGAATTAAACCTCTTGTTGAGACATTTCTACAGTTTGTACTAAGTATTATTTTCTGCAACTTAATTTGTGTATACGGGTCCATTATTTTTATTTTAAATGTTTTTAATTAGTAAATGATTTTACCTTTATTAACACAGAGAAAAACATAAAAAATAAATATGATAAATGTAAAGTTTTGTTGATGTAAATTGTGATGTTTTTATAAATGGATTGCATTGGTTTTACTTTGCAATTTTTAGTTTGTATATAAAATTATAGAAGTATAAAAATCAAGTAAATGTAGGATTATTTATTATTGTTGCAATATTTTGAAGTAATATATTTAAAATAATAGTTAATTTATATTTATTTAATCTTCTACTTGTAATAAATATTTTTCTATGCCAGCTCGTGTTTTTGTTAACCAAACCGGTTTTTAACATGATCTGGTGCCTGTTTATCCCATTCTGAAAAGTTTTAAATTAGTTTTTTTATATTTTCTAGTAAGAATATTTCTGCCAAACCCTACTAGAAAAGTTGAAAACAAGTAAATGAAAGTAGAAACAAACACGAGTTTACTGTATTCCTATACCTTTTGCAAGTTTTCCTGTAGACTCCCGATACACATCTAGAATCAGGTAAGTGTTCAACGAGCTTGTGTCTAAATGCTCCCAAAGCTGATAATTATTATATTTGTAAATGATATGAAGCAATAATCGAGCGTATTTTGTTATATATAATACATTTAAACATTATAACATATTATACCATTGATGATTTTGAATTTTCAATTGTTTTGTGGCTGAATTATTTTTGATTTAGATATTCTAGATTTCTAGTCTTGTAATAAGTGTGTAAATGTAGGTTGTATAAAGTTACGGGGTCGACTTTGAGAATATAGTTAATTTTCACTTTAATCTACATCTTATCTGCACTGAATGGTCTTATTCGAATTCGTTATACTTCCTAGATTGGTTTTTTCAAGTCGCTCTATGTCAATGCTGTTCAAAAATATCTCACTGTTAACTTGTTTGCGGGTAATCAGGTATTTTGTATGTTCAATAAGCTTTTAGGCTGTAATTTGTTAAAGTTGTTTATAGACTATTCAAATATAATGACATACCTTCTGCTAAGATGCCATTCACTGCTTCCAAGAATTCCCTGGTTGCCTTTGATTAGTATTTTCTGGGAGATATTTTGTAACGTATTAAATTTAACTGATGATAAGATTAATTCTTAACGAACATTTCATTATCTTATTGTATTGGAGTTTTTGTTTTTGATTCTAAAATAGGTATTTTTTCTCTAGTGAAAGTATTCAATGGTTGAGGCATTTTTGCAATCAATATAGACTGTTTTGAGTGTTGAAATAGTTCGTATACGCAAAACAGGTATCTTTTGTTCCTAATGCATATTTATTATAAACTATCTTGAATATTTTCTTTTGGCAATAATTAAATATCAGATACTCGTTACACTCTTTGCATGTCTTGGCCGTATGTGTTTTGAAAATGTATATGAAGTGTAACCATAACTACTCCAGGAATATATATAGAAAAATTTTATTTTACTACTTAATGTAAAAATACAAAAAATACATGTTACAGCAGCACATAGACTACCTCTAACTTTCTATTTTACTGGCAACTTTTTTAGATTTTCCATTTGTCCATTAGTAGCTATTTCTATAATGGACGATTCTGCAAAGCTTGTTGTGTATAGGTTTACGTTCTCGTTGTAGAACATTCTGCAGCGATTAATTTACACATATATACAATAAATTTTTATAGACGCGAAAATCAACCAGTGTCATCATTCTTAGTCACCGAAAATATTACTTACAAAAATTCATCGAACCCAGGCATGCAGACCTCTCTTATGTATTTTCATAAGTTCAACAGATGACGTTGGATTGTTTTATAAAAGAATTGGTTACCTTTCGATTTATTCAAAATAAGTACCATAAATTGTCATGACAGCCCACTAAAGCATGGATCCTCTTTAAAATATACGAAACTGCTCAATCTAGAAACAAGATCATTTGCATGTGCAGTTTCTTCCGCGAATAGAGCGAAAGACCTAAGACCCCAAACCAAAGCTCCAACCTTGAAAATGTCACGGTATTTCTCGATATCAACAATTCGTTGTTCTCACCGCCCACAAAGCATTGGTGTCATATGTGTAAAATACTATTAGGATATCGACGAACTGAAGGTGGTCATTAACAAAAATTTTAGACAGAACTGTTCCAAAAAATGGAGCCCTGTGGGACCCTCTAAATAATGTCAATGCGTCGTTGAGTCCAACATACTAGTATCGTTGTTGCCAGTTGCCACGTATTAACTTGCTTCCTCCCAATAAAGTAGTTTTTGAATAACTCAGGGCTTTTTTAATGAATTCCATATCTATGATGAGGCAACTGCACCATTCTATTTTCGTCTAAATCACCATAAATGGCTAAAAAACACTCTCATTAGCCGAAGAGGTAGTTTCTAACAATAATGCCAAATAAAATTAACATAGTTGCACATATTAATATGGATCGGCAATTGTACATCTAAATCTTCCCGAAATTCGTGTCAACAAATCTTACCTTTGATTTGGATAAAAGTCTTTAAATGAAAATTAGTTCTGTGTACAAGAAGTTTACCAAAGATGTTCCGCAGGCATTTTCAATATCTTCGTCGGCGCTTCTTCTAAGCCACATGCCCAAGTCTTCTTGATAGAAATGATAGCGCTTATGATCCTTAGACAATCGGTCAGGGATAAGTGGGATAAACAAGCATTCATAATTGAGTTCCGAAACTTATAGAGGTGGTAGATTTAGGAAATATAAAGCCACTGATTTTTGTATGCATTATCTGTAATAATTACAAACACGTTAAGAGCCATTATTGGAATTTCTTATGACGTCGTTTGTAAAGACAGATACATTTTATTGTTATTTCAAAGAATCACCTTCTTGTCTACTCATAAAGCACCTGTTCTCGAAACGGATAAAATAGTAATAAAAAACCTCTCTTTGGAGAGAAATAGAGACAAGTGGAAAATATTAATCGCCCAATAAATTTCCACCGAAGGGGAAAAAGACGCAACATACATTTAGACAGTTTTTAGATAATGCGTTCATTTCAATGTATTTAATTTGTTTTTAATTCATCATTTACGATCAGCAGAAGAGATATCATTCCAGATGAGAGGCTTTTATCAACATTTGTAACGCTTCCGAAAAAAAACTAATGTTTTGAATATGGTACTGTAGCATTAATTAATATCTAAAATGAAATTTTTAACAATATATGTTTCACTGACGACACAATATTAACGGCAGACAACTTAGCAGATATGCAATATTTAATTGAAGAAGTAAACAACCACTGTGCAGTTTAAAGCTTAATATTAAAAAATCTAAATTGATGGCAATAACGAAGAAGGTAAATTCAACATGTTTTAAAATTAAGTTACACAACTTAAAGGGGTGGTAGTTATAAGAAATAATAAGTGATAGGTTGTTGTTTGCATTTTGAGACATAATTAGTAACCGAGATATTAATTACGTGTACATGTTAAGAACCACTGTTTAAATTCCCTATGACGTCGTCGGTCAAACAAAGACGAATTTTATTGGTATTGCAAAGTATCACCTTCTTGTTTACGCTTAAAGCATCTGGACTTGAAACTGACGAAATAATGATAAAAAACTCTCGTTGAAAAGAAATAAAGACGAGCGAAAAAAGAAAAACAGGCGCCACATGTTTGGTCGGACTGGTTTCAGTTCAATTTGTTTTTAATGCACTATTTGCTATTACGTAAGTTATCTAAACTTTTCTTTAAGTCTTATACAAAAACATATTTACTAATATGCAAATCAAATGAACTTACTGAGCACTAAACAAGAAAAACCATCATTTTATTGTAAACAAGGTGATAATAATGAAAGCGGATGCTCATCAAAAAACGTAAAGCGCAATAAATTTACAACCACAGACGCAAGAGAAGCAGTGCATGTTTTTGTAGGTTTTTTTTAATTTGACTTGACGCGAAATGTTAAATTCAATGCCAGTTAATAAGATATTTAAAATACTTCGATATTTAACAATTTCTGCATTTTACGTATAATTAGATGATAGAAATTGACTGTAGTCATCATATTTAAGTAGCCATCGAATTTTAGCGATAAAGAAAGTCGACAATTTAGTTATTGTTTACTTTACGATGTATGATGTAATAACCCTTCTTGGGGCGATAATATAAAGCGATATTCTTTCGAGGTCACGTTGGATCTCCAGTTCAAAACACAACGCGTTCGGATAAATTTTTACTTATATGGTTGTTTATGTTCTTTTTTTGTCTTTATGTTACTAGGAAAGTTTTGTGTTCGCGAAATAATTTTATCTCGTGATTATGACGAATCTAACACTTTGTTTTGATTGTGATGGCGGTATGTTTATAGATATAAAGGAGACATTAGTTTGCGATCTTTTTTTGAGGGCACGTTCTGTTTTAAATGATTCGAAAAAACGCGGAGCAATAAAATTTGACTTCGATGGTTGTTTATGTTCTTTTTCTGTTTCTCTTTGATAAGGACGGTCTTCGGTGTATGAAAAAATTTAATCTCGAGGCTTTGAAGAATCTAACGACGTGTTTGATTGTAATGCTATTATTTTTATAACGATAACGGTGCCGTTTTGTCCGCATAATGTTCTTTAACCCAGTATGGTCTATCAGCATCATTGCAATTATGCCAGAAGCCCCATATTAGCAAAATTTTCAACGTTTTTATTTATACTTAGAAAATACCAGGTCGTGGTCAGATTGGCGTTCTTAACATGTGAGTTAAGTATTGGAAATTAATTCTGCAACACCTTGAGTATATGTTCACATAATAATCTCTAAAATACAAAGTGAAAAGTGACGTGCAAATATCTAGTGGTATGAATCACAGAAATTAACAAACAAATTATTGAAGCAAGAAGAATTGAAATAGAGATTTTTATTCAAATAAAAATGGTCACTTGTTGTAGAAATATTAATTTGCAAGAATGCGAATAAAATTGCATGGAAGGTAAATGTTTCAAATAAAGATGTACTGCTGAGGATAGGAAAAAATGCAAGCTAGTGAAAACTGTCTCTGGACCGTATAAAGGGAAGAGAAAACATACTGGTCACTATTATTTACAGTTCAAAGAAAAAGGGGTATGAAGAATAGGACGCAGGAGAATTTCTTGGCTGCAAATTGTGAGGAGTGTGCGCCGGTGTTGTTCAGAGGAACTATAGAATCATAGTCAGCGAGGTCAAAATAGTCTTGATGATTTTTAGTATCCGGTAGGAGATAGAACCGATAAAGAAACCTATATGCTTTGAGAAATAGTTGAAAGCTGTTGCTTTTATATTCCTCAATTTATTTTCATGATAGTTAGTTGTAGCAAGTGTACAACTCTAGTTTTTTGGATTTTTTAAAGAGATGTAACTTTTACACTAACAAAGAGAACTATAGAACTTTAACGTATATAAATTTCGCATTAAAATTAAGTATGCCATTTTTCCTGAAAACATAGCAAAGCAGCATTTGCGAGAAGCATTACGTATTTGCTTTAATCAAAATAAAAAAGCTGGAAAGTTTTTGTCTTCTTCAAGAAATCTATGGTGGACACGCAACAAGTCGACAGACTTGCGAAAACTGTCCCAAACTATTCAAAACTGGTGGCTTTGATGCCTGTGACAAAGAACTGTCTGGTTAACAAAAAAGATTCATAGAGGGAGAATTAGAAGCACTATTGAGAGAAAACTATTACTGCTTAACGTTACCAACAATTGATAACATCCTCGCACTTAGATGGGATATTTTACCACATGCTCTCTATTCACCATGTTGTGCCCCATCAGATTATTGCTTGTTCCGATAAATGCAAAAGCGGTCTTCAAGATAAACACTTTATACACATAATTAAATTGCTCAAAGAATGGATTGTATCGAAAGAATTTCCATAGAATCCATAAATTGTCCGAAAAAAGGTCAAAAGTCACAGTTAACGACGGAAAATATTTTGGTTACAGTAAAATTTATCCTTTCTTGGCGAAAAACGTATATTTTTTGCGAAAAATGTAAAAATGCAAGTAATAATCCCAATAATATCTCCCGATTAAGTTTTTTAAGCGATTTGCCCATCGTTTCTAAGGCGCTGTGCAAAGTAAGTGGGAAAAGGGATTGCTAAAAACTTACCTTTTAATCATATAGTTTATTGTGAATCCTCATATATTATGAATACACAGCTAGACTTTTAAAATTGTCGAATAAAACGCTAGGTAATATATACATTTAATATTTCTATATTTTCACAATTTAAATATATCTATAATCACATATACATATATTTCATATTTTATAGTCGGCGGAAAGCCTTTACAAAGGGCGTAAGAGTCGGTAAAAGGTTACATGTCTTTCAAAACTACATTAGAAATACATTTTCAACTTTTGCCGGCCATTAGATGCTCTAGTTTGTAAAAGTTTTCTTAAATATAAGAACAAAGTGAATGGTTATTACCATTTCTATCCGTTACATACTTTGAAATATAATTACAAACATAGCACATCAATTTAGTAAGTAAGATAATAGCTAAATAATGGAGACGGACCAGTCGATAATCTACCAGTACTGCGATATTAATCATAGGTTAAACATCCAGAACTAACCTGTGAAAAACTGAGCCCCTTGCACTCTGGTAGATTGACGAAAGTGTTGTTCATCATCTTCTGGATAACGAGGGCCAACACTCTATCAACAATACACACCTGCCATCTAAAAATGGCATCCGACTCGGGGAAAGGAGACTAGAATTGCGTAACTACATTGCCATTATGTGGCGATCGGCCAATCCTTGAATACTGCCACGGATAAACCAACTTAATTTTTTTTATGTTAAATCCGTTTTTCTATCCACAGCAGTCTCTCTCTAACGTTTTTAATCGGTATGTATGCGCGCAATCACAAAAACTATAAACATTATTACATACATATTGTACACTAGCCCTAAACTATAAACGTCTCTCATAGTCGTCCATCGATCTGTTTCCCAAAGCAGCTTTCAAGAGATTTGGCGGATTTGTGTCTGATTTGGATTTTTATTTGTTTGGAATTGGCGACTAATGCCTTATGTTGATCCACACTTGTGAAGTACTTTCCGTGGATGATTTTTTAAAATTTAGACCATTTAATTTGATCAGAGAGAATATTATTATTCATTAACATTGTACTTTCAGTTTGTGCACTTCATTAGACATATAAATGTAAGTGCAATAATTCAAAACTTTCTACGATGCACGAGTGCATCACCATCACAATATTTTGGCCTTCATGTATCGAAGTATATTCTTATTTTATAATAAATAAACTTTTAAATACTACAACAAATCTACAGTACAATATTTGTACTATTAAATAAATCTATTTAAAATTAAATAAACGGCTTTTGCCTCTTTTTTCTGGTTTTCATCTTCTATGTATATAATAGTTTCACCATTTTTGGTAAAATACCATACTATAACGTAATAATCATTACAGGTTACAGTTATATCTTAAAATATACATTTTACGTGGTACATTATATAAATGCAAAATCAATATAACAATTAACGCATGCTCTTATTGTTCCATTTAAGAAAGCAACACGCAACTAAAATAAACACTGTGGAAGATGTTCAAAAAGTGGTATTGTTGGGATCTGTCGGTGATTCCCCGTCGTTTGAAGGTAGAGGAGCCAACTGAGCTCCGGGTGAAACAAGCATCGTGGGTTCTGTATTGCGCCTTTTCATTTTCCCCTTCATCTTCTTCAGCATGGTAGCCTGGGGAGGGGCGCACACACATACACTCTCGTTAAATACGCAACTTAATACACAAGAGGAACTATTAACTACTAGAACTAATAAAATCAATTTTTCTCATTTTATCTTTTTCTCTTTTTTAGAAAAAAGCAAACAATCATAACAGAGAACAAGCTTGCTTAATTTACATGCCATATTAGTGCAAAAAGGGAGTTTAAAGAAATATATCTAAAAATGTTAAAAATATATTAAAAGGTGTGGCAGGGTGAAGTGTTTAGGATAGAGGGGTGATGTTTAATCATCTGTGCTCCTGCCCCCCTCCCCATTGGCCGGCAGAATGTTGGGTTCTGTAGGCCGCCGCTTGAACTTATTTTTCTTCAACATGGTCGCCTGTACCAAATAATCCGTCATCATCATTTTTATCATTATTTACAACACATAAGGCAATAGATGTTTAGTAAACACATCAAGCACTGGATTTTTTGGTTAACATTGGCCGACAACGTCAATGGGTCGACATTTAAATGTATGGAAATGTACAGAAATTTAGCTAATTGTTGTTTTGTGGTGGTAGGTGTATCTCTAAAGTGCTAGTTTTAAGTGTGGGGACTCTCTTTTAGTTCTGCTATTCAAGGGCATGTTTTTGCTACTAATTTTGGTGGCTGTTGGAAAAAACGCAATATTTTAGTCAATTTGAGTGAGGCACTAATTGTTTATTTAAAATAGTACAACTAAACGATGACTTCGACATTAAGAACATAATTTGGGCCCGGAAATATAATTTAGATATCCAAGAATTACTTTGGGCATCAAAAATATAATTTGTACATCCAAAATGCAGTTGGCTTATCTAAAATTCAATTTACGCATCTAAAACGTAATATAAACTTCTAAATTGTAATTTACTGATTGAAAATGTAAACATCAAATTTATGTTTTGGAATTGAGCAGTGAAATTATGATAGTTTAGTTTTTCACATGTTGTTAAAAAATTGCGCTCTTTTCACAAGTGTAATTTTGGTGCGGGTTACAAATTAAAATTGAGCAGCCAGTGACCAAATTTTAAAAGAAATTACAAATATGTCTTGATTGTGGTTGGGTGTAAGTGTGCGTACATCAAAGGTGTTCCTGTGTCGCTACATATGGATAACATTGGGGAGGGTGGGGTTTTTTATTGTACATATTTAAGACATGCAAGTAAAATTTTGAAAATCAAACAACTAAAGTTACTATACTAATAATAATAATAAATATATTTTTGTAGCTAAAATGAATCTAAATAAAAATTTATAAGAATATTTTAAAAATTTACTCTCAAATATATAGATGTTAATAAATATAGGAAAATAATAAAATATTATTAACTATTGTTGATCTACTTAGATAGGGTGACTATGTACTAGGTGTAGAATGCTAGCCTAAAGTGACAAATAAGTAGGGGAAAACGTTACCTTCAAAGCGGATTTTAACACAACTACGTCACAAGGACTTTGAACCCATGGCTCCCCGTCCACTTGGACTGGTATGTCGGAGTGGAGATGAATTTTTATGTGACCACCCTTTAATAGAAAATACGATATATTATATTTGTACCACATAGTTGGATAATTAATGGTTGCAACGCTTTTCATACTGTAAGATAAGAACTTATGAAGATGATTAAAAATTATTAAAATCCTTTTGTTAGAGCAGGAATGGCATGATATAATTTTCAAGCCAATTTTAAGTAAAAATTTGGTCCCACAAGATAGCATGAGTTTTGTTACTAAAATTAGGAAGTTTTGATCAATGTTAGAAACAAAATCCATGAATTAGCATACAAATTACGTATTTTTGGCTTCAGACTAATATTTCTAGCTATACATCTTGAAGCATAGAATCGATCATATTTTTATGCAAACCTTTTTTCGAGCTTCATTAGAGCAAGAAGTCCTTACTGAAAAAATTACCCATTCACTTCCAAGTATACTAGGCATGATTTTAAAATGGTTAAATATGTAAAAAGAAACGGACACATAATTTTAAAAATGCTTTGTAAATGTAATTTTTGTACCAGAATAACAAGTAAAATCTGAAAATTTCTTTGTGAGCAACAGGAAATGTGCAACATACCTGCGCAATCCTCATAGCGGACCGCAATCCTGATTGTATTTGACCAAGATGGACAACTCCTGTAACTCCTACAACCTCCAACATTCCGTCCCAATGATTAGGCTTCGAAAATTGATCTTCTTTTTCGACACCCCATGGATTAGCGCCAGAGCCCCAACTGTGTACAAGAACAACACGTAAATATTAAATGCTCACGCCTTGGTCCGACAGCAAATTACCTTAAAATGTTAAGAATAATGATGCCCTCCACTTGAGGTAGCTCGACTAATTTTCCGTCGACTTCTAAACGGACTTCTTTATGCAAGTCCTTGCACATCTTCGGTCCTACCATCTTCCGCAATCCCATCTTTACGTACACTCCTTTGTTGTGCAGCCTGCTGTTGAACTTGTTGGGATTCTCTTCTCTTGCGTTGTGGAAATCCAAACACAAATCGGCGTCGATGCCTATTCCGAAGTAATTGTTCATCACGAAAATTTGCGAATTATCTTCACTTGTCGACCCTGCCACGACTAAAGTGAAAAAGAGGGTTTTTAATGAGTAGACGTCACAACTTTAGCTTTGTACAGAAACATCAGTTACCACCTGGTGCCTCTACTCAAGGTAATTTTGTGAAAAGTAATGCTAAAACTAAAAAGGATTGTGTTACACCAGATGATAGAAAAAGTGATGCTTATGAACAAACTATCTAAATCAAACTCTATTTTCGCATTGACTTTAAATTTGAAACTGAAAGTTGCGTTAAAGCTCAAAAATAAATTGTGAAATGCATCTACAGTGCTCAAAATGTTTTCAGGTGCGGTATTACATAATTTAGTGTTCATGCTTATTGAAATATGCTGTTAAATTTACTATGGAAGACTGCCTTCGTTTTCGGTTTAAATACTATAAAAATAATTTATGCTACACGAAAAAGGATTTTTGTATACAAAATCTGTATTCAAAAATCATATGGTACATATAGAACCATTTGGCGTATATAACATGTATATATACAAAACCATTTGGTCTATACAATGCAGCTTAGCGTCTAAAATAATTTAGTATATAAAATCATTTAGTATATAAAATTGATTAGTTAATTGTTTTTAATAATAATTCAATTATTTAAGTATCATCACTCATTTAGTATCTAACATAATTTATAGACTGAAATTGTTTGGTCTCTAAAATCATTTGGTAGATAGTAAATAATTTTATATGCAAAAACAAAATTTATGCTATGAAAAAAGCAAATGCCTATACTTCACTAATTTATAAAACAACACACTACAATTTTATCCATACTCTTGTATTATTTCTAAATTTTAGTTTCAAACAAAGCATTGATTATACAAAAAGGCAATTAAAATGAAATTGTGCCAATTTTCTTCAGCGAAATCGAATAAAATGTGCAAAATTTCGTGTTTAAAGCAGTAATACTAATAGCTAAGCCATGTGCACTTAGCTATCTTTTCGTTCGACTTAATAAAGTGATTCCAGTTTCAAACTTAAAATAAATACAACCTACTTTTTGAGAAAGCACTAGGTTCATTTGAATTAATTTTGATAATACTTTCAACATATGGTCCAGGACTATGTACAAAATAATGTTGTTTTGCCGTAAAATATAGATTGCTACATACTAATAATATAAAATATCTCATAAAAAGCCATGCATAAATACCTTGATCCTAGAACAAGTTTAAATAATGGCTCAAACAAATAATAACGAAAATTAAAATTTATTCCTTGAATAATTTAAAATTAAATTATCCTTACATTTCACCATAAACATGGACTGCAATTTTATTATTGATTTGTGAGCCAATACATGCTTCAGGTTTTTACGCATGCTTTTGCTTATTTCGCATTCTTACATTAATTTCGCATTCTTTCGTTCCCATTCCTTTATTTCGTTTTGTGTATATTTCGCATTTCATTTTCAAGTCGCTTTAATTCGCATTTTCTCATCATTCCGCATTTTGTCATCATGCCGCAATTTGTGTTTCGCGTTTTTGTATTGGTTCAGAGTTTGGCCTCAAATCAATAATAAAAATGTGCTCGTTAAAATCAAACAAAATAATAGGTATCCTTTTGTATATAACATTACAATGAATCAACCAAGTTTTGCGAAAGGTAAATAATGCAAATTTCCAAAGTAACAATAATATTGTACTGCTGAACTTTTTGGCATGTCAAAAGATAGGGGGAGAGAAACTCAATAGAAGAGAAGCATAAAAATAATTATATAAAATAATCACATGCACTTTATTTAAATTTACTCAAAATTGAACCATATGAATCCTGGATTTCGAAAAGAAAACTGCAAACTCGAAAAGTTCGTATTAATAATTATTAGCTTTTAGTTTTTAATTGCCATATTAGATGCAGATTGCTTGCGCAAATTCAACTATAAAAAGGAAGAACAAAATATCAAACTCAACCAAACCAACAAGAAACCAAAGTCACCTACCCTATTAAAAACCAAATTCAAAAACAAAACCAAACTATAAAAAATGCAAACTTTGGAAAAGCGACGATGTCCTGCTTTCAAAAAAAGTAGGTGAAGAAACCTACGCTAAAGTCCAGCAGGCAATAACGTCGTAGCATGTCTTCCTGTTAGTTCAATTACAGCAAAACAACATCGACATACACATATGATTGACCTGTTTTTCTAATTTGTTCATTGGTCACTTTCATTTTGGACAGTTTTTGCCTCTTCTTACCAGTGGAGTTGACCTGTTTGGCTGGATTATCATCCGGTTTATCCTCAGGATGAAACACTACTGTCCACCTATCCAAACGTATTTCCTCGGCGTCTATCACGTCCCTCAACAGATTCAAGGGGTCCTCTCCACCTGTGTAGCCCGGACCCCAACGCAATACCCTGGCTAAATCGTTCCCTAAAAACCGCATACAAGTCAAGAAAAAATGCGTATTAAAGAATTTGGCAAATGTTATTATTTTGCAATTACTATCACTAATATCTGGCAAATAATTCTTGTAATTACCATAATAGCAAGTTAGTAACATTTGGCAATATTTATGATTCTTGAGGCGGCTGAAAATTTTGTGGCGTTTTTGTTTGTTGTGTATACAATGTATTTAATCCCTCGATAATAATTTGGGCTTTTATTTATAGACTTTGTTCTATTGACGGTGCATCTGATACTTAGATTTATTTATCCGTAATAATTAGTAGATATAGTGCTTATATTACGAACACGACAAGATTAATCATTACATACCTGTTCCCAATGGTACTATTGCACAAGCCGGAGATGAACACTGAGAATCTTGACCAACATTGTCAAGACATTGCAGCACCCATCCGATTGTGCCATCACCACCACACACTAAAATCTTGTAATTTTGAATGTTCCTAAACACATATAAGCCGGGTAAAGGTCCTCCGTTGTCAAGATCAAACACTTGGTATGGGTTCAACAGTTTTCGAAAACTTGATATCAACTCGAGCCCTTGACAGCCTCCTGATTTTACGTTGACGAAAACGAGTAGTGGTTGCACTCCCGCAGGGACCATTGATGGTTCTATATTTGGTAGCAGCATCACTAATACCAAAGCAATGGCTTGTTAGCACTTTTACGAAACAAAAAAGCAATGACAACATACCTAACAAATCTTTGTCTTCAAACCTGGATTCTCTGAGAGTGTAGAGTGCTCTTACAGCTTTGTCAGAATCTTCATAAGTGATGACCATGGAGCCGTATTCGTAGTAAATTGGTCCAATTTTTGAAAATTTATTTTCTGAAAATGCAAAATCTCCTCAGTCAAATACAAGAACAGATATAGAAAGTAGTAAACATGATCGTTGTACGTATAATAACACAATGCATGTATTAGAGAAGCTACTGTAGATATAGTAAACAGTGAATTCAATAAAATCTGGTAAAGCGTACCTTTTCCAAGAAAATCAGTTAAGATATTTTCATAATTGCGTTCTGACAAATTCGGTGGTAAATTTCCTACAAACAAAGCTAGGTTTGGTCCATGGGGGTCCTGTTTCAATTGCAGATAGAACCGCATGAGCTCCATTTGTCTAATACTATCTCTACCTAATTGTTTCATAATTTCCCATGGTCGTTCATTCCATGAGAGTACTCGTTCGGTCACTGCTGTTAAAAGAAATATATAAAAATATATTATGGTATTAAAGATGGACGGATGAAAATAGCAATCTTACCTCCTCTATCTAGCAAAACTTCACTACATCGATAGTCTTCGCATTCAATGTCTACTAAACCAAATCGAAGCAGAGCTTCACGAATAAGATCCGCAACTGATGTGCTAGAATCCACAGGCATGGTGCAGAATGCCTGAGATACTTGCAATTTACCGGGGTACACACGTACTTCACCCCTGTCGTTGTCACGGTCCCTGCAGAAAACAAACAGATTTTTAGTGGAGGAAAAATACAATACACCTTTATAGACAAAAATAGGAATTAAGATTTAAGTACGCAATCAGCATTACCATACTTTTTCACATTGTTAATTAATTTTGAGTACTATATAATTTTTTGATATTTACTTTGGATATTATCAGTATGAGTAGTGATATTAATTAGAAGATAATACAGTATCTTAACTTTTGCTTGTCAATGGTTTGTCAATCATGGTTTCTCTAATTCTGCGCTTAAAGTATTGTGGAATAACTATCAGGTGCGCAAGTTTAAAATGTCGTTTTGTTGTCAAGAGATGGCGCATGAAATCTATTGAAGTAACCTTTGGTACCCAAAGCGCCTTTATTTTGGTAAGACTGGTCACTGCAGAGCGTCATAGTCGTTTAGTTGTTTACGAGTTAGTAGCATACTTCTTTTTCATGTTAAACATGTCGAATTTTGAACCAAGTAAAGAGCATTTGCGGCATGTAATGATTTTCTTGTTCAATCAAAAGAAAGATGCATCGGAAAGTCATCGAATTCTTGTAGAGACTTACGGCGATCTTACTCGAACTGTCAAGACCTGTGAACTCTGGTATCAACGTTTCAAAATTGGTGATCTCAATGTTATTGACAAAGAATGTGAAAATTAACAAAAAAGTTTGAAGACGATGAATTACAAGCAATATTGGACAAAGACGATACACAAATACAACAATTGATGGCGGAGCAGTTGAATGTCACTTGGCAAGCCATTTTCGATCACCTGAGAGCCATGGGAAAGATTCAAAAGGTTGGAAAATGGGTTCCACACAAAATGAACGAAACAGATGGAAAGACTAAAATCTGTGCGAAATCCTGCAGTTAAGCCACAAATGAAAGGATTGTTTTGCATTGAGTTGTAATTGACAATGAAAAATTAATATAGTTTGAGAATCCCAAACGTAAGAAGTCGTGGGTAACGCCAATCAAGGACAACCATCAACATCGAGTACAAAATCGGATCATTTTGGGAGGAAGACGATAATGTGTGTGTGGTGGTATCAGAAGGGAGTAGTATACTGCGAGCTTCTCAAACCCGGCGAAACAGTTAAAACCGTCCGCTAACGACAACAAATGATCAATTTAAACCACGCATTGATAGAAAAACACCTAGAATGGGCTCGAAGACACGGCAAAGTCATTCTGCAGTATGACAACGTTGCTGCATATTCAGCCAAAGTGGTCAACCAAACGATTTTCGCTTGATTGGGAATCCTACCCCACCCGCCGTATTTACCAGACCTGGCGCCTTCTGATTATCACCTCTTCTCATCGATGGGACACGTATTGGCTGAGCAACATTTCAAGACTTTCGAGGATGTACAAAAATGGCTCAATGAATGGATATCAATGACCGTTGAAGCTTTCTTGGGGACTGGTATCCATAAATTGTCCGAGAGATGGATAAAATGTGTAAAAGGAGAGGGCCAATCATTAAAAAATATTTTACTATCGTACTTAAATAATTGCGTATTTTTCATGAAAAAAAAAAACATTTTAAACTTACGCACCTGGTAAAAGTATTTTACATTGTCTTTGGTAAAAATTACTTGAAATCTTTTCTAACGACGGTACAAAAATTGTCAGTTACCTGTTTGGCGGTTGAAATAATTTTATTATCAAGTGCTTTCAATTTCTTAAATTTGTAATATGGAGTCCTTGCCAGATAGTAAGTCAATCTTTCCGGGTGTTAACATGCCCTTTTAAAAATTAATTTTATTTGTAATTTTATTTTCAAGAGGGTTTATATTTTTAAATAAGATTTAATGTTACAGTCATGCTAATATCACTACTACAATTCTTTTGGGGGTCTTCCGATATTATCCATGAGAATACCAACAAATTTTTCTTAGATAAACCTAATCTGTCTTCAGTTTCCATTTTTTCAGTTTCTATCTCGTCTAGGATCTGTTTGAGAGCATTAGGTTTTTTTCATTTTTGATAGCAATTTCTAATTTTAATTGTTCTTTGTTGCTTTCCAATTGGTTAACAATTTTAGTTTTTGGCTCTTCTTGTCCTTCTTAAAAATAAACTCGTCAGTTTGAACTTTCTACTTGCTTGCATTCACTTCTTATAATGCATAATTTTCTGTTTTTAAGCCGTTTACAAGGCTCTTGTATTCTAACATCTTTCGATTTAATTATTTCCATTTTTAACTGGATGCATTTCAACTGCATGGATTCACAGTCTTCGAAGGTTCTTTCCCAGTTATATTTTTTCCCGTTCTTAAATATTTTAAGCCATTGACTTTTCACTCATAAATGCTGATATTTATGTATAAAGTTTCAATAGTTTAAGCAAATTTCAAATGTGCACTAAACAAATTACTTTTTTCAATGATATTGTGTTATCTTTGGATGTTGCAACCTCTGCTCTAATTCTGTTATGTATCTATTTTGATATTTAAGTTTTTGGCATCAATTATATCATGCACCGTACTTTTCTTTAATTTCCCAATTATTTTCATAAATATATCATATTTAAAGGTAAAATTCAAACTACTTTTGCCTAAAATTGTACGTTTTAAATCGGATAAACAATATTCAATTGGGCCTTTAGAATGTATATTTATTTTTTTGTAAACATGCAGATTCAAAGATCGTAGTCGTATATTTTTCAGTAGAGCTTGTTAACTAATTTTTAAGAGCAGTAACCTTAAGTTCCCAATAGTGAAATTTTTCATTTTGTAACTGTAACATTTTTGAATTTTTTTGATACGACATTTCAAAGCCATTGATTTTCATATTTAATTTGTCTAATTCATTATTACGTTTCATGTATTTCACTAGTAAGTTTGTTTACTAGCTTTCGTCTGTTGCACACCAATAATCTTTTGTCCAAGATCTTCACACAATTACTAAATTCTATTGAATTCTGCTTGCAAATCACTTACTAATCTATCTAAATCTAAATAGTCAGCTGGTTTACTTTTAATTTTACCCATAAGGGCTTTAAGTTCATGGCAGTGTAGCCTTAGAGAACTAATTTTGGACTCTTTTATAACACAGTTCTCTCTTAAAGCTTTTATTTGGCTTTCCAAAGAAAAAGATCCTCCATTAATGTTGAACTGTATTTAAGAATTTCGAAATTTTCATTTCAGCTTTCAGTTTGTAACCCTCTCAGTTTGTAACCCTTTCAGCTCATTTTGCAATTGGTACACGTATTTCTCTAAACTCTGAAAATTCATGTATATATTTCCGTTGAACTTGTAAGCTTTTATCCTTTTGATAATATGTTGGGTCTTTATGATCTAGTGTTACTTATTCGTTGCTCAACCGATTAATCTCCGAATATTTTTCTTTAAGTAGTTACAAGTCCATGTTTTTTCCTGGGATTAGGTGGCCAATTCTAAATTTTGGTAGATTTAGTCTTCAGGTTATATGTATTGGATTGATCATGTTGAAGTCGAGTTTCTTATTTTCTTGGTAACTTGATCTTTGTTTTAGGATTTTTATGAAATTTTCATGAAATTGTCAATTTCGAGTAATCCGTTTTTGTTGAATTTAAAAAAAAATACCCTTTTGTATTTGGTAATTTAAATATCTTTAAGGCTAGCATAGCAGTACTGCGCTTATGTGTAGAGCTTTCGAAGATACTTGTTACGATTAAGGTGTCTTCTATAATTTTTGTAGTATTTTTCAGTTAATTCAGGAGTAATGAAACATCTTGATGATGCAGTGCCTATTAACATCTTAATATGGTATTCGGGGCAGACGATGTATGGAGGTTGGTTACACATTACATCACATAACTATAGTTTGATTTTTAAAAAGTATAAGAAAATTATAGTTTGACAAGTTGTTTATTGTAGCACATTTAATAAAAATATCCATTATCCAGATGGCAAGAAATTTGTTAAAATATCTAACAGTGCTATGCCTTTATTCAACAAAAGATAAGCACGCTTAATACATATCCCAATGAATTCCAAATTGACGTTCAATTAATTCTAATATTAGAAAAATACACTAATTTATAACTCGAGGCGTCTAAAACTGTTCTATCTTGAACTAAATAAGATTTATTTCAAGTATCTCTAAGTCGAAGTTTCTAACATTGAACTATTTTCGTTTCAATAATAAGGTTGAATGTTTTAAGTGTGTAGCAGCTTTGAAAAAAACCTTAGGCAATAGATAAGTAAATAATCTTTAGGTAACATTATATTCAGTTTAAAATCATCTTTCAGCCTTCAAATCAGTGAGGAACGTCAGGGTATCGGGGTTCGCAGCTTTGGTAGCCGAAGCACTCATGTTTTATAAACCGCAAGATACATTTACGTCAGAAAACCGATCTACTTAAACATTATTCTAAAAAAAACCTCTAATATCCTATTGTTTCAGTCTATTTTAAACTTATACACTTTCCGCAAATAAAACTTTAAAATTAGCGAATCAGAAAATGTAAATAAAGTCGAGTTTTGTTAAATAAATAAAATTAGTTTACTATTGCTCTATTTTTGTGGCTAAAATGTATTGGGAAATGCTTTACATTTTGCTTAAAAAATATATTTAAAACAGTCCAAAAGCTGGCGCTTCAATTTCGTATTATAATTTATACGAAACTAGAAAGTCTTTCATAGTCAATTTATTTCTATTAATTCACTCAGAAGTCTGCATGATAAAACCAAGTCATTGATAACTATATGATTCTTTTCTTCTTACAAACATTTTGATTATGATTTCGGTACTGATAAATATTTCAGATTGTATCTTTTTTTATTGTAAATAGATTTTTTCTACTACTAAAATTACCTATATTTTCACTATTACAAATTCTCGTTTATTTGCGTCTTTGTAGGCGCAGCCCCTTTGCTTTACTTACGAAGATGTAATATTTTGTGACCGTTGGTGTATCAGCTTAAAACAATTTTTCTCATTAAATTTAATTGGATTTCTACAAATGTACTTCGCAAGTCTAGCCAAACGGAAGAAATTCTGCTAACTTACTGACAAAACAAACATAAATGCCTACATCAAAACTATTTTGTCAAACATTTCAACACGAATTTTTCAATTAATTCATTGCAGCGTTTACTTTTATTGTCAGTTTAACACTGATCATAGTTTTCTCTCGAAATGGTTTACACTCATAAAGAAATAATCAATATGAAGTACATGATGATTTCAACAAAAGAATCCATTTTATGTCGGATCTTTTTATGACCAACGGCAACATTCATCAAAATATTTGCTTGGCTGAAGTGTGCGCATTTTTTATAAATGTAAGTAAATAAACTTGTTGGTAGATCTGTAGGTCGCTATCACTTTCCCTATGTCATAATTTGCGGACGAGTTTATAATTGCTTGCAGCAAAATGAATGGCATCTTGAACACCTCATAATATATTTGTCAGTTCTGAACCTCTGCTGCTGATTTCGTAAATTTCAGGAGTTGAACCTGCCTTCACGCAGGAATTGTTTTTGTAAAGTCCCAAACAGTCGAGAATTGCGTCCTCTTTTAAAGTAAAATCGACCTATCTTTCCGAATTTTTATATTATTTGCAGGTTTTAAAAATTGACAAAATATTAGAGTGGGAAGTTTTAAAAATTTGAAATATATATCCATGAGAAAGTTTTAGTAGTGGGTTGGTACTGTAATCGCTAGGTTTGTTTTTGTGTCTAACATGTATATTTTGTTATTTCAATTAAAAAACCGTTTTGAATTATGATTTATATGAAACTATAGCTATAAAATCTTTCAAAACTCAATCTCATATGTTTTTGAATATTATTAATTTTAAATTGATTTTCTTTGCGACACGAAACAATCTACTCAGACGTCTGTACATTAAACTTAGGTCATTATCCACTATCTCTTCATTTTGTACATACAAAGCACATTTTTGTACTGATAAAAATATCTAGCTATATATACTAGGTTGTCCAATAAGTGTTGCGGTTAGATAAGAAAATCACTATGCTATGTTATGTCCTCTGCCCATCAATACACTTGTTCCAACGAGATTCCAGTTTAAGAATTCCATCCCTTAAGTGAGAATCGGGAAGGGCTGCAAAATACGCTTCCACATCTGTTATGACTTCATAATTTGATGTAAAACGCTTTTAAGGCATGATTTTTTAGGGCTTGAAACAGATGGAAGTCGTATAGGATTTTCTGCTGCAAACCGGGTCTCTCTTCACGAATATTTTGCTTCAGCTGGCTTAAAAACTGATGCTAACACCTATTTAGCCAATTTCTAGACACGAACTCGTTTCGGAGCCATAAATCCAGGTTAATATCACTCTTGTTTTGATTCAGGATCATGGTGATAAATCCCATAGTGATAAATCTACGCATAAAATCCACTTTATTTTTTCGAAAACGCTTAAATGTTGCCGAGAAAGCCGCATTGGAATGTGTTTTTGTTCCATTGTTAGCGCATGCATTGTGCACATAGTTCTCTGAAACCCAACGTTTCTGTCAAAATATTGCTTACAGATCTCTTTCAATCACTCAATGATTTTCCAATTCGATCTCCTGTAGTTTTTCTACGATTTCTGCTAGTGCTGCTCTTTTTGAACGTTTTTCATTTGGATCGTCTTCAAGGCTTGTACGACTATGTTTCAATTCAGTAACCTCTGTTTACTGTACTCATTGAAGGCTAAGATTCTTTATACACATTCAACATGAGTTAATAAATTTCAAAAATAAAAATTCATTCGCTGCACGATACTTGATTTTTCCACTGTTTAAAAAGACCGTGATACTTCGATACTAAATGGCTTATAAATAAAGAACGAATTGACAGATTGAAATGAAACTTCACATACGTTCATATTAAGAATGTATGAACATTATAAAAAAATTAGGCTAGTAGCAGCGCCCCCTTTCCCATCGACTCGAAAACTTTATGAACAACCTTGTATTCTGTTCCTATTAGAACATGCTTGTTAATATCGGTTTATGTTAGTGAAAATCTTAGTTCATAATGAGCTGTTCTTTACATTTAGTCATGTATTAATTTTTTTATGTTGTAATAGGAACTATTTTGAAAAATACATGGTTTAAAAAGTTAGATTTGAATGTACCTTTACAATGTGTAGCTATGTACAAATTCATGGTTGTTTCAAATACGCCAAAATTTGTATGTTATGCAGCCAATTTATTTACACTGTTGTATCTTTAAATTTTGGTGGCAAAGAGTATCTACTGCATTAATTTTTAAATGTCATCTTCAATTATACCTCTCAAGGTACTTAAGCTTTTAAATAAATTATCCATGAGCTACCTTTATAAACAGTGTAATAGAAAGACAAGTTAATACTGCAAGTATCTGTAAGCCATTGTCGCCATAAATTGAATACAAGAGTCAATATTTCAAGAAGTTTGCAAGAAATTTTAAATAACTAAAAAGTATTTTAGTAACAATTACTTTTTTAATATTTAAGGCATTTGTTAAATTCTCTTTTTGTTGTCATTTACAATTTTTTGTTGCTACAGCAAGTTCTCCATAATTTTCAGTAGATTGTAATTATTGTAAAATTGAATTAAGATATTCTGTATTAAAATTATTAAAAGCTACTCATTTCTATCCATTCACGTTTAGATCAATAAGAACCATTTAAATCTTTAAATGAATAATATTAATTATTTATTTTCATGTTTTGTTGGTGTTGTAAACAAGATTAAACGTAGAGTGCAAATTAATTGCATTTTATGCATCGAGAGAGTGGGCCTATTAATGCCCATGGGGTACGGCAATAAATTGTACGTATTTACTATAGTTTCATGTCAATAAATCACATCGCAAGAGAACTAGCAGTAGCTTTCATATGCTTCAATTTAAGTTTCGATTTGTAAAACAATACAGAACAGTTACTGCTACACTCAACTTTAGATATTTATGGACATTAAGCATCTTTAACCAA
>JAWQRO010000050.1:0-66577 GCA_033557835.1 Helochares maculicollis | reverse complement strand
CTGTCAAACCTTGTTAATTTAATATATACATGTTACGTAGTGAATCAAGATTTAACGTTGCCTAAATTAGTATTACAAAGTTCTACTCCTGGAAATTAATGGTCTTAAAACCAAAAGACATAAAACTCTAATATAAAAAATATATATTTGTGTTTGCGTGTTAGAATTTTTCTATATAACCAAGTAGTTCTGAATGCCTGAAACTTAAACGACTATTTTTGTGATCTAATTTTTACAGTCCTATACAGGAAATATACGCTTTCTGGAGTCATTAAAAGATATTGAGATAAGGAACAAATTCGATCTCAAGATATGATGAATCTTATCGTTTTAGACAATTTTGACTATTTAAGACATAGCTGGAATGATGAGCTTTTGTAACATGGGAACACAAGAAATACACTAACACATATTTTCAATATTTTTAAGTATTCTAATATTTAAAGATTGGGATATCGAGTAGAAATTTTGTGTAAATCTTCGCTTTCTAGGGCTACAAAATACATGATTATGTAAAAATTTATTTTACAATCTCGGTCTCTTTATCTCTGTGTTTCTCATCCAGAGAAAATTATCAAAATTAACGAAATCCTTAAATCATTATAGTGCTTAAGATTTTATTTCTCTTATTCTTTCTAGAAACTACAAAATTTTGTTTCAACGCCTCAAATTGATTTTTTAGTCTAAAATTATCTCAGACTTTGTTTTCTTCAGTTTTTAGAGAGAATTTTATTAGTTTGTGTAAACTTTTACTAGTTTTATAACGTCTGGGTATTTATGCACAGCTTGATTTGAGAGGTTATTGATTTTCCGTGTAGAGAATTTATCTCCGTAGCATTTTAATGTTCTTTAGTTGCGAATGAAGTTTTTTTGAACTCTCATGATTTTCTCTAGTTTCAATTTCTTAATTCTTTTAAATTATTTCCTGAACTTTCAAGAGTTGAAAATTATATTTATCGTTTCATATCTATGATTAATTACTCAATTTTGCGTGAAAATTCAACGCTTGTTCTTTTGAATCGTTTGCACATTCTCACCAATATTTCAAGAGCAAAGATGTGTGAATTTGTTTTTGAATTGACCCCCATTTCTATTCTCCAGCATTTAATTTCATAGCTTTGTGGCTTTATCTTGAATGCTCGTTTAAGACAGTTTTAGGTTTAAGATGTACAAATTTCTTATTGTTTGATATTAACTGTTTGCAATCATGATGTTACCTCCTTTCTTTTTATTAGTAGCACTTGGCTAGATTTTCTATAAAATTTCTGAATGAGCAGCTATCTAAGATTCACGTGCGATTTAATTTTTAGGCTATCATCATGACATCAAATTTCACTTTCCACCACTTTTCAATCTTATATCATTTCTCAATATCTTCTCTCCTTATTTATTTAACATTTCTTACTTCCTTTTCTGTGAGGCAATAACTAAATTTTTAATATTTTATTCTAATTCACTTTACCACAATTTGATGATATCTTGTGGATCTTTATAAAACAGTTTGTAATTTTTCATTATTTAGTCTCTTTTACTCAACAATTCGGAATTTAATATTAAATTAGACAAAATGTGATTTTCAAAATTTCAAGGTGGGGTTCAAAATCACTATCATACTTGAATGGCACTCAGAAGTACTTTATCAAAATATGAATTACATTAAAAATCAAAAACGTTAAGAAATATATATAATAATATAATGTATTTTTTAAGATTTAGTTAGATTTTTAGAATGTTTTAATGCAATCATATGAATTGATTAAAATAGAAATATAGAAATAAACATTCCACAACGTGTTGAGTCGTACCCCATAAATTTTAGTTTTGTAGCCATAATCTACGTCTAGCCTCAACAAAAATAAGTAGATAGGTACTTATATACCTAGCAATTAGCAGATAGTAGATGGTATGATGCAAGATCTTAACGACGTGATGCCGCAGCTGTGGTTCCAGGCTAAATATCAATTTTTGATCCAGCGCACGTAACTTCTTGTTTATTAGCAATTTTGTCATTTGCCACTAAAATCAAATTAACGACTTTGTGCAACAATTTTAATATATCACAGTAATTATGTCAAATACAGAAATTATGAATTGCTTTTGGATATATGGGAAAATTGCTTCGGCTTAGACCAAGAGGCAATTTGTCCAATTAAAACCAGCATTTCTTTTACGCTTTACGTTTCTACTGCAGGTCGTAAAGTAATTAAATCTTAAGCAATTTGGCCGATATCACTGACTGACTATGAGTGCTACGAACGGTCATAATTCAGCATTCGTGATGTTTAATTGAAAAAATGTACAAACCATTAATGTTCACACCATTGCATTAAATAATCACTTTGATTAGGAACGGTGCATGGTTTTCTTTTAGCTTCAACTGCATATTCACTGCTTTACAGTTAACGTTAATTAATGAAGATAAAATTTAATTGAAATTTACCGTTGGTTTGCACAATTTCGCGATGTGGTGTGCATCGGCGTATGAATCTAGAAGGTATAAGGAAGAGGCTTCTCCACTCGGGAAAAATATTCCATGAGAAGACGCTTTAGCTATTTTAATTAACCCTCCAGAGATCTGCAACTCGCTTCTTTTCACCCGATTAATTTTATAATTAATAATACTGTTTCACGTTGCCGTATTATAAATATTTTTTACTTAAGCTATTATGACATATTCAATTGCAATATTGCCACTTTATTTTAACATTTTATTAATTTCTAACTTGGAGATATTTTGCCAGAATCAGGCATTAAAAATGTATTAAAAACAATCACTCAAAAAATGCATAGCCACAAAGAAGACCTTTCTTTCAAAGGATATCCTCTAACAAAGAAGACCTTTTGCATCAAGGAAGACGATCGAAATGCACAACAACCGGACGTTAAAGCTTTGTTACGCAGAGGAAACACCAAAATTATACACCTGCCTTGGAGGTAAACCAACTCAATGGTTTTATGACGGTTTTAAAATTTTTACTGCATTTACAGTACACTGAAAGCTCTATTAAAGCCACGGAGACCCAGTTCGTGTTAATTAAAACAAATATGTTGCATAGATTCGTTAATTTTCGAGGATATGAAGTTAACGCACCGTTAAAAATTGTTGTGTTTCTTGCTGTGATTCTAGTCTTTTAAATTCTGCTTCTTAATTTAATAGCTTTGTTAAAAAGTAGATCAAAGAATGGTTGGTCTGGGGAATTCTTCTACCATGCTATTCCTTAATATCCAAGAGGGGTACATCATGAGCTGATCCTATTAAATACTGACATTCCCACGCAATGCTAACCAGTGCCTGTCTCCATTCCTTTGCACACTATCAAATTCTTATCGATTCTTCAGGAAAAAATTGAAATTAGATGGCACCATAACAACTCCAAACTAAAGTTCATCAAACTTTCTCGCTCCCCTCTCTCAGTTGGGCGCATTTTATAGGTTACTGAAACACGTTCCGCTGTGGTCCATTTGTAATATTTTTTCTTCTTGGGCGATGTTGGCATGCAAGTATTTATTATTGTTCATCTGTTGAATTATATTTCGTTTGCTGAATCATATTTCGTTTGTTGAATTATAATCTATTTGTGGAATTAGGTTTCTTGTTTTGATTTCTATTTCGGCTGTAGGATTCTCTTCGGGCTTTTAAATTATATTTGCTCTGTTGAATTATTGTTTATCTCTTGACGTGCTCGCCTCTTGAATTGTTGGTTGTCACTTGAATTGTTCACCTTAAGAATTCATGTTCATCGCTTGAAATATTGTTAATCTTTTGAATGGTGTTTTGAAACTTAACAACAATAATGGTAATCATCTCTCTTCTCGCGTGGTGATAGTAAAACTTGTTCCTGGAACATTTCGATCGTGATAACTTGATATTAGCGTTTCAGTCAACTATATTAGACACTTTCTCGTTGTACCCAACCTTGCATTTTTGTAATAAATCTTTGCCTCTCTTCTAGAGTCAGCTTTTTATCGTGGAATTCTATCTCTTTACATATATGGTAGCAACGTTTAGATGCTTACTAATGTTGTTTTGGTTTTTTCTCTCTGATAACACATCGCTTTAACAAGATTTAGAACGAAGATTAAATACTACTAATCTATTTTGCTTGGGTGATTGGTAATCTTGATGGGTCTCGTGATGGGCGGGATGGAAATGATGTTGCACTTTTTATTTTGTATGGCTTTGTTGTAGTTTTTGCATTTCTTCGACTCTTGAAGGGTATTCGAACGGTAGTTCATTATTTACATTTTCCAAATCTAGTTTTGCCATTGACTACTTTGGCATGCAACTAATCTATTTTTTGCAGTACTTAAATTTCATCTCTTGCATTTAGATTTTCGCTATAAAGCTTCTCGTCTTCGGTTCGGTACCCTCTCGCTTCCACATTTACAACTTTTAGATCTCACCTACTGTTTTCAACAACAAAAGCGTCCAGGAAGAAGGCCTTTCTATATCGAGATGAAAAAACACCCAAGTCTTTGGTTTGCATTTAAGTGCACTTAGGTGCATGTTCCCATGACGGTATTAAAACTACAGCCTCCATTCAATGGATATCCATGGTAGGCTATTATATTTCCGGCGAGAGTTTATACACATTGTCTTGCTTAATGAGCGTTGACAGGAGGTGTCGCTAAATGGTTGCTAGTTTGCAAGTCTGCAAGAATTATAGTTTACTCTTTGTAAATTAGAAGTGAAATTTTAGAACCTTATTATTTTGTTAAATTGGGCTTAATTTAGAAACAAAACGTGGCCTCTTATAACCACGACATGTGTATAGGAATGATCTCGTATAGTCGGTTGCGCTTTTACTCTGCAACATTTGCATTCTGAATTTGTTTGTGCAAAAAACGAATCGTAGTTGTGAAAAGCGATGCTGCTAAATAAATTAGAAATTTAAATTACATGACTGGCTCCATAAAGAAGATTACTTTAATCCAAATTTTATTCCATCTACGAAACTATTAATTCTCATTAAACTCTCTGGAATAACCTCATACAACAAATCGTCTTTAAATCCATAATTCATCTTCCATGCCTTGTTATATCAGGCTACCTCCCGCTTATCTAATAATTTATGCTTCGTCCCTTGGCATTCCTCGTTTGTCACCCTGTCCTTGGAATTTAATGAAAGGCAAATTACATGTTGTTGCACCAAAATAACCATTGTCGCAGCTTTTGCTCGTGCAATTCATAATTGCTATTTAATCTTACGTCGATTTAAGGGAATTATTGATTCCCTTTTTATTGATCACGCAATACAGGAACTCGGTTTAAAAATAATATTTAAGTTGGCTATTTTTAAAACAGCTTTATTCCTCACATATTATCATTCATTATCGGATCTAGGGGTAGTTTAAATTAAAAAAACCTGCAATGCGACTACAAAATACAAACGCGTACTACATTGATTTTAATTTATTCATATATGCTATAAATGTTATACGTAATACGCTATATTTACGCTATGTAGAGAATAGTACATTATGTAGTCGATATTCTGCAGAGATTAAGCTGTCTTATCACGAGGTTATGCTGCCGAAGTGGAATCCAGTGCCAAATTCTGTCGTTCCGGTCCAATAGAATGATCGTGAAGCCCGTCTGGCACTTTTGGTGAAATCAGCAAAGAGGGAAGTCTTTATTGGTAAATTTCCAGTTGCGTCATCAAATCAATTCCAACCGCTAGATTGTAGAGGAAAGTTTCTTGAATGAGGTCTTACTTCCGCATCGTTCTATTTCCTGCTTTCTGATAAGGGTTTCACAGCTACTCTAGCAGTCTCCAATTCCTCAAATTACAACAAAAGGAAAACATGAATTCCTCAACTTATTATTCCTTAAGTATTTCATGTTCCTCTTTTGATTGTCATACAAGAGACCACTTCTATGGCGTGCTATAAAAAAGTGATCCTTTTGTAACGCATACTCAGATTTGTTACTCAAAGGATATCATCCTAACAAAGCAGTAGCGTTATTTCTTATTTCAGTACCTCTACAAAATTTTTATTCTACAACACGATCATAAAATGAGCATCTTGAAGTGTAACTGGGCTGATTACTAACACGGGCAAACGAGTTGCCTCCTGCTGTATTTTAATGCAAGCAAACTATGCATGATAACCTAATTAATTTTAGAAGGATATGTCATTAACTTGTCGCGTAAAGAGGATATGCGCTTTTGACGTGTTGAAAACTAAGGAATGATTAATTATCGTGGCCTAAGATTAGCGGCTTGATAAGATTAAGGAGTGTATTAATATGCAAATCGCAATCAAAAAATGTGTTCAATTTTATTGTACACTAATTCCGGATTTGGACAGCCGGCGTTTTCGCCACACGTTGTCAACTATTTACTCTTTACTCAAGACTAATTCTATATAACATTCTGTCCTTTACAGCTTTCTCCCTTGAAAGATAAATCGTTATAACTATCTATCCTTTATAGCTATTAGTCCTGCATAGCGGTTTGTACTTCCCAGCCACTTGCCCTATTCAGCTATTTGTCGTTTTGAACGATTTATTATTTGAACCTGTCTATTCTATTTATCTAGTTGTCCCTACCGTCTAATTTCCGTTGTAAGGTAAGACTTAAATTTGAACACGGCCATTCAAATATATGAGGATCTGGGTTTTACGATTAGGTGAAATGAATAAAAACATTTAGTTAGAAATTTTCTCTCAATTTAGGTCGTACGGGATTTCGGTCGGAAGATAAATGTCTCTTTCCGGCGAATAAGAAGATAAGGGAAATACAAATTTCGCTGGCTGGAATTTTTCTTTTGTTTTCGTTTCCATAACAGATGAAAAAAATTATGGCAAACTAAAGGAAGCCTAAAATAAAATTGGTATTTTCATAAAAACGCATCAGAATTTGTTTTAATAAAAATATATTAAACCTGACGAAGAGAAAATGCTTTACGAGTTTCAATAACTGGTTCATAACTCTTGTAATATCAATAAAATGTTCACCTAATGAAAACGACATAGAATAGCGGCTCCTAATGAGCCTGTTTGTTCTTGTTTATATTCTCTCTTTTACGAGTGAAAATTGAAATTAATTTAATTGGAATTTAGTAATTTATCAGATATGACTACAAATATCTCATGTTAAATAAGGAGGCAATAAATGAATCCTAGTACGATTGCGTTGAGCAGATATAAATTTGAATTTCTGACTTGCAGTGACTATCAAGTTTTGTACAGCTCAGGCATTGTTTCATTGTAACTTTCAAATTTGATCTTTTCGGAATGCAGATGAAATCATTCAGATTTAGCGTTCGAAAGTTCTGGCGATTTATAGTTGGATCAAACATATCAATATTATATGCAGTAGATTTACTGCTCCCTGCTTGAACCAACAACAGATTCGAAAAATTGTCCGTCTCCTTCATTTGTAATTTAAAATAAGTGCCCCCGTCTCGGCCACGTCAAGCGTGAGCTTTTTCTGGGTCAAATCGAAAGGTAAAACATGCACATACCTAAATTTTTACACTTTCAACTTCTTAATTCACGAATTAGCGTCAATCTTGAACACATTATTCTTAAACAAGATTACACGGTTCAAGGAAGAATGATTTACCATCAGCCTTTTCACTACGCATTTAATTCGTTGGTTATTATTATAAGGAATTGAAGAAAGTAACGCTAATCCGTTAGCATTTACTTGGTAATTATTATTTTGGCAAGATATGCAACGAGTAACATGTAATCAGTATCACTAATTCACTGGGTACTTTAACTCATTATTAATTTCCTTTTAAAATATCTACTCTCCTTTGAGAATTTGGCTCCTTTAATTTCCGATCTTCGAATTATTGAGTATTATTCGAGTATTGACAAAAATATTGACTAATATTTCTTAAATGTAAATTTATGTATGAAATAAAAATATTAAAAGCTAAACTCATCAAAGAATTAGTATTTTATATTTCAAATCTTAGGGTATTGAAGCTTATATTATTAAATTATAACAAATTCTTGTGTTGCACATATATACAAGAATTGTCATTTTTTAAAAAGAATTAAAGAACATTCTTGACGTAGAGCTCACTTACGATTACTAATTATAAAAACAATTGGTAAACGTACATTTCTTCGTTGTCTGCAAGTCTTTGCTTAAAAATCTGCACTTTCATTGCCTGCAACGCCTTGGTCCAAAGAAATTCTATTCTTCTGCCACTAATTTAATCGTTTAGACTGTTTGAAAGTCTTTAATTAATAAGGAGTCTCCAAGGATTTATATTTTTTAACGTTTTGACATCAAGGAAAATCTGACACTATCAGGGTTTCAGGTTCTTGGAGTGCTAAGGCGAGATCATGTTGGCTTCTCGATCTCCGTACACCATACAGAAATCAGCCATAACCCAAACAAGATCTAATGACTGTATTACCGTTTAAAATTATTTAAGCAAAGCATATCATAACCAAAATCCAACATCTTGCTCGTTCATACTTATGGCAATCGTTTAAAGCGTGTTCTTGCAACTTCATGGTTAGTTAACGCAAATATGCTAAGAAAAACTCGAAAGTTTTAAAGGTGTATTGGACTGGAATTCAAAATATTTGGCTAAATGCATTCCGCTAGCTCGAACGATAATAAAATACCATAAAAGTTTTTTGTTGATATGCAACGGCAAGTTAAATTGCATTCTGACACGTTTCTTTAATTTAATATTGAGCAATTTCGCTTCGGTGCTTGTGTTGCGCTGTTTGAAAACGAGCCGGTTCATATATACATAACTTAATGGGCAGATGGGAGAACACAATTCTCCGCTATTCTGTCGCATGTCGCAATCTTTTTGCTCGGAATCCAAATAAGAAACTTTAAATGTCTTTTTAATAATTTAATTTGGTCGGTTCACATTGAAATTATCCCAGAGCATATATGTGATGCCACTGACAATTTTACTAGCTTGGTTATTTTGCAATGTTTCACTTTTTTACTGCTGACTACAATTTGTTCTGCTGGATAGTTTCGTACCAGGAAATTTTTACATAGTGGATGCCATTTCAATATTTCTATATTCCCGTATACTATACGAAGTATCATTCAACCTCAAAATGTTAATGTATTTTTACAGTTTTAGGGCTTCCTTTATCGATTTTGGCTGTTTGAGCTGGAATGCTGATATTTTGCATACAGCTAGTAGAGCAAAATTAATGATCTATCGAATTTAAATTTTGTTTACGTCTTAAAAACCATCAAAAAAATAAGTAAATAAAACTTTTTGTCATGGAATATTTCCCATATGAGCTTTATTTACACGAGATTCGCTCGCTTTGCTCGCTTATTCCTCGGGGAGTGAAAGTGAATTATGGAACAACCACGCTTCAAAATATATCTAGAAATAAGTAAAACAAACCATCCATAATATGCCGGAATAAAGACAATAGCGTGATACATGTTTTATTTGAACTTCTTATCTTGTAATCATGATATTTTAAATGTTTTATGTGCCATACCTGATTTTAACTTCACGTACCCATGTTTTCAAATGTATTTTGTACAGTATATTTATAGTGCACATTTATGCATACAAAAATGTTGAGTAGAGACACTATTTAATGGAAATGAAGGGGATATTATTACTGTTATATTACAGTGTCAATTATTTGAAGGACAATTATATTCATATTTAGTAAAATCGGATCGTGTTGACAAATATTTGGTGTCCAGCTGTCGCATTAATGTTTTTCCTACATTTTGACGATTTTTATTTCGATGTCATGATTTCCCTAGCGATGTTTTGTTATACATATATTTTTATGTAATCCGTCGTGGGAGGTTAATCCACAACGCACTGAACTAGAAAGCTCGGTTTAGAAATTCTCTTCATCAATTTTTTAACCCGTTGTTCATTATTATTCCACCTGAAAAACCGTACAGACCCAGTTTGTCGTCCTAAGTTGCGGTAGGCGGGTTAAAGAGCCTTTCACAAGTAAATGAGAAAAATAAACAAGAGCGCTGTGGACGCCGGAGCGTCATGGTCACGGTCATGGTGGCGGGTTATGTATAACAACGCGCATATCGGATTATGCTAATAATAATAGGAGAAATCAAATAAAATATCGTGGTTTATAGACGCTGGTATTGATCTCACTGGTTTCGAGAAATTTCACTCTGACAGCTCCCCTTGATTATTTCGTTTAGACGGAGCACATGCTAAGACTTCTTTTAAATTTACGGCATGGTAATGAAGTTATTTGAATTTTCATTTGTTGTCTAATTGTAGTTTATTGGACGCTAATTTTTATTTTATTTATTAAAATCTTTAGGTTATTGCCAGTAAATTTCGCGGTCATTTAAAATATTCGTGTGTGGTATTTTTTCCGATTTTTTTCCTAAATTGAATTTTAATTTTCTTATGCACAAATTAAACGCACACCAAAGCACGCTTAAAAATATAAAGAATACTGACATATTTTAAATAGGAAATAGGATTTTTAAAAAATAATTATAGTAATAATAAAAGTAAAGTAACGAACTTTAAGCAATGTAACTAGACCGCAACCTTTAATTCCTTGCTCTATTCACTGCAGCCCCAGAGAACGAAACTTGAGTAAATATTTAATCAAACAGTTTTCACAGCTGTTGATTAAATTTAGTATATTTATTTTGCCAGCCACCCTGCTGTACGAAGGTCTTTAAATGAGAACAGTTAATTAAATATAGCGTTAGGTGTATATATACTGTTCTGATATATACGTTTTGAACTGAAAAACACATTGTCTACCTTGGTGGAAAACCCCCATTTACGTTCCTCCTCATCATTTTCGGCTCTCTTCAACTTCATATTTATTTTACTTACATTCCACTGATGGGATGTAATCCATTTTCAAACGTTTTTCCCATTCAAATCTTATAAATATTCAGGTGTACAACCAGAAACAACCCCAAAACACTATAAATAATGAAAACCCCGCCACTGAAGGGGTTCATGACCTAAGCTCCTAGCTAGCATGGTCTAGTCTTTTAACACGCGATTTTACTTCCCCCTGCTTTTACTACCATAAAACTACAGTCTGGTATCTATATTTGTGCTTATTGCTAACATTTTTGTTCCTGGAGCGATGAAGATTATCGCCCAGGCGCATAATCAACTTTTGCCCTGATTTGGACGAAATTGTAGCGAAATGGAGGCGAAATTACTGCCAACTCAATGAGGCTTCCATACATCATATCGCGTGTACTTGGATAATTTTTCGATTACTTTTTTGGTGTTGATTTCATGAATAGGTCAGTGGATAAACGCCTTTAGTCGTAGTAAAAAATTTTTTAGTCTTGTTTCAAGTACATGAATTTTCATGCAATATTTCTAACTATTGAAATTTTTTTCAGGTATGTACTTACTTCAATCAACTCAAGCCTTACGTTCTCACCATCGCTGAGGAGGTGTTGCAATACTAAAACAGTAAGTAAGGTACTTCCACGACGTTGAAGTTGCGGCTCCGTGAGATCTTCCATTTTGTTAAAAACAAACTGCCGTACCGATTAGAATCTAATGAACATAACTGTTTAGTTAAATAGGAATAATGGGCCGTAAACAGGTCTGTTAACATCTATGAAAATATGGGTTAATAGTAATGTAATTTAAAGGTCTGCAAACCCAGAAGCTGCTTAAACAAAGTTTATAGGCAATACAATTTTTATATTATAATTCATTACGTATAATAGGAATTGGGCACACTTTTATTACTAGCACAATTTTGTACTAATTTTGTTTGTTTGTTGTAGCATGTTTTATTCTTTAATATTTTCCCCATAATTAAAATTCTGCTCGTCTACTTTGAAAATATTAATGCAAGATTTATTTGTGTTTAAAATTTCGTAATTTCAACATCTCCTCATTCTAATGAAAAAAACGCATAAATTTAAATACTCATAATTCTTTACGCCTTTGCTGAATATTATAATGAAAATCTAAATTTCTCTCACATCAGCTTGCTAATTTTGTAGTGTACATAAAATGATTTTTATTGACTTAAACAAAGTCAGAATATTTACAGTGATCGAGGTATGATCTATTATATTTGTAGATATCCATAAAAATTCTGATATTTTTTTATGAACACTAAGGAAGTTATCAGTGCTAAGAGTATAACTTTTACTTGCTGGATTTCTAGGAAGGGCACACTCAAACTCTCTCCTCAGGCTCTCTCTTTAAAAGTCTCTACGGTTTTGTTTGGAGGATTGCGAAAGGATAATTGTTTCAACCTAACACTTTTCGGTTCCACTTGAATACCCGAAGATAATTGCAGATATTTCATAAAGAACGGCTCCTAGGTAGGTGTAGGTACCTACCGGGCCGTATTATCATAAATTCCATTACCAAATCCGCCTGAAAATTCATAGAGGTGAGATTAAAATCGGATCCATTCGCACGGCGGGGCCGCAGCCGAAGCCGTGGCACTCCTCCACTTTTGGTTTCTTGTTTTGAAATATTCTTGGCTCGTGGCTACCCGATCACTCTCTTAAATCATTTCAAATATATACGATGATTTTCCTCTTCTTGTTCCACATCCATAATTTATTCCAGTGGGGAACCTACTTACGTGCGTAAACATGAGATTTCGAATGATATATGTCAGGCTGGCGCTCAACAGATCCTATAAATTTCGCTTTGGCTTTCCGTGGTGCTACAGATATGAATATGTGAATGAACCAGTTTCATGTGGGGATTCTAAATCCATTGATGAATTGTTAGTGTAGCGCCTGTAGGTGATTATTTATCGAGAAGTAATAAATGGTAGTTTAAAGGCAGTTTATTAAGGAGGACTAATAAATGGTAATTTGGAGAGAAACGATAACTTTGAAAAGGCTAGATATAAATGGATTGCTTGAGCTGAGTTGAAAAGTTGCATTGCAACTCGAACTTGCAAAGTCAGAATTTTAATTTATGAGATACAAAACTCCACCTTCAAGATTTAAGTAAAGAGGCCAAACGGAACTCATTAGGTTTTAAGAGAGTATCAATATTGACGAATGTTTAGAGTTTGTTAAATAATACAGTTGAAGAGACGAAATATACAAAACGTCTCGATCAAGCAAGGAACAACATTGATAACTAGAATGTTTTTCGATACAACAGCAGGCAAAAAGCGGATTTATTAAAACTACAGCCTACCTGTGCATAATAAAAAAATATATCTAACCAATTATAACTTGCAAATAAACACTCTCGTTGCAGGATTCGAACACTCTTGAATGAAGAATCAGATTAACTTACTTACAACAGGCTCTCGGTACAGAGATATGAAATTTCTCATTCACACACATACATTTGAGATTTTTTAATATACGCTTAAATCGTTACATATAAACAAGCACGTTCGCATATAATATTACGGTCACAAGTACCATTAAGGAGAAAAAGTGAAATTAAATATCTTCTCATGTCGTACAGATTGCAACGTGAGACCAGATTCCACTTCATCGTGAGTAAATTTTATCATATAAAATTTTATTATAGCGATGCAGATGTATTAAAAAATTCAATGGTCTATAATCTAAAATTTATGTTAATCCAAAAGTGCTGGTCTCTTAATGAAGAAGTGAAAATATTTTATTGTAGTTGTTTTTATTCCGTTTAAAGTGAAAATATTTCGATACTCCATTGCGTAATGTGCGACTTGGGATATTTAGTTCTCCAGCGAGATTTTTTGTCCTGAAGAAAATTGAATTAAAGACAATCAAAACTTGAGCCGTATCATCTTGACCCACTTGTTCTGGAATTTTGAGCCCATGGCGATGAGATTACTCTGCACCGCGCCGGTTTGGTACCTCCGCGAGCAATTTAGGATACACAAAGGAATTAAAAGTTAGCTGGGTGTAATCATATTTTCGTGATATACTCTAGATTGTTGCTTAGATAAGTTTTGACATGTGCACTGGCGGTAATTGATTTAAGAAAAAAATGTATAACTGTGAAACTATGAGTCCAAAAAGATTTCATTTAAGATTGGACCAACAAACAGTTATGAGAGTTCTACAAAAAAATATCCGGCAAAAAATCTACTTGTACTGCTACACTTAAATTTACTTGGTAATCGACATAGACAATATACGATATTTAAATTGCGTAAGTACCGTACTCATAGCAAATATAACTAACTAAAAGAATCCAATACCTTTTTCTGATAGTTTGAAACGGCTTATAATGCACTCAATTTACATACTAACTACCGATAATAACAAAGTAAAACCGCTCGACTGGCTCTTAAAATTGCCAACATGCTCAGATTTTTACAGAAGTGTCACTTTATACAAGCAAAAACATGTTAATTTGGAAATAATGACTCTCAGTGCTGGGGACTTTGAAAGGCTAGGTACCGCAAAACAACGTTACTTTCTTAATTGGGCAATTTAGAACGTTCTAAATAATACAATCCGGTCCCTTGTGCCGTTTTACAGCGACAAAAACGACCTGCTGCTCTCCTCTCGTTTCATAAAATAACGTCCTAATAATGGCATTAGCGCGGAATTCTCTTGTATCTATCCAGCGCAGCGCAACGTCAGCGAGCAGAAGTGAATAAATCCATCAAGACTAAGTAGTCTTTCCTGGATTAATGGTACAGAGATTTATTTAATCTCCGCTTTTTTAGAAAATAAATTAATAAAAAATTACAGCCACACGGCCAACCAAAAATGCAATTTTGTCAAGCCAAAGACTGAGATACCAGGAACCTTGTGTACTAAAGAGTTGACCTCAAATTATACATACATATTACCGATATTATGCACGTATTGCAGATGTGTAACACATAACAGTTCATCACTAGCTCTCGTTCAATATCTGAAGTTCAGAGAAAAAATCAATTTCATTATAATAAATCTCGTGCCTCGTTAATATAGAATAGAACACTCAAAGGAATTGATTATTTTACGCTCATAGACTTTCTGTTTGCATTAGCTTCTCAACAGCTTAATAATTTCTCGCAGGCAGTCCCCAGTCGGCAGTAAAACCAAAGCAATACAAATTAATTTAGATATGAGATATGTATATTTTTTGCTGTTGATATAAACGCAGAGCGTACGCTTGAGTGCATTTAGACATGTGCTGTCGAAACATAAAAAGAAACGCAAGGGGAAACCACTTTCGGTTGTTTTGTTTCATTGCCCCTGCAGATCTGATGGTTGCCTTCCGAAGATATATCTTCCAGTCTAATGGCACTGGTACTGATTCTGATATAATGAACACATTTCTTGTATATCTGTATATCTCCTTCAATTTTTAATTCATATATATCGTAAAAGACTATCTCACATTTCTAGTGGTAAATTGGACACCAACACTTTTGCCCAAATAAGAACAACATAGAGAAGAAATATTATCAAACAGTAAAGCACATCATTTTTTGCTTAGTGAACCGTAGTACCTAGCAGGAAGGGCTAAGCGCCAATATCCCTGTATATTTCATCCACTTCCGGCCAAACCTACATTCCGATACGCTCATGGTTTTTCTAAATTATAATTTATATCGAAATGCACACGGTAAGGCAGCAACGTCATTAAATCCGCTATCGCCGTCGATGGTCTGGCGCTGGCACGCTTTTTACGTGGGTGGGATATATCATCTCAGTGATAATTCTACAGTGATTTACATTCCGCGAAATGATTTACATTTATTGTTTCTACGTTTATTCTTTTCTCTTTGCGCTGCAATATAAGCGAAGCATTTGCAGCGCTTATCTCGCCTCAATAAATCGCGCATGCATTTACGGCTTTGTGGTTTTTTAAACTAATGGATTTATTCCTTTTAGTAGGATGTAGAAAAGGCACTTTATAGCCTAGATTAACTAGCTGAACCAGCTTTTATACTTCTTTGGCTTAATGTGATTTAGCTATGATTGCTTGCTCTCTGGATTGGTAGGGAATGGTTTTACCAATACAGTCGACTTAATTTAGTAACTATCATTTGAACTACTGAGTTTATAAATCCTGGGATCACGTCGTTATAGGGGTATATATTATATTTATATAATATTCATTCAATAATCATATGCATAATTAAAGCATCTGCTAAGTGGATTTTAGCTACGTTATGGTCAGCTGGACTGCGCTAATCAACGCTTCCAGTGATGGATAACAGTACAGTAAACTGGCAGGTACAAAAACAAATAATAGGCACAATCAAAAATCATTTCAATATACATGTTGCCCAAATGAGATAACAAGATGCCAGTTTGTTGGTGCTTTAAAAACCGTTAAATTATTTAAAGACATAAGAGACGATTTTTGCAATTTTCGACCTACGCGCTAATGAATAGTGTTGAAACATCCGATACCATAAATTACATATGACAAAGTGAGTTAGTTGACTAATTCATCAATGTCTCGCCCAATTCTCAAACCGTTGATCTACATTATATAATAATTGAGTTGTAGATTTTGTTTTGAAAACAATGAGACTTTATGTCGTTTTACAAACATTTGGTTCGGAGGCCAAAAGAGGATAAATGAAGAGAAATGCTTCGGGGAAAGGAAAAATGTAAATGCAGCATTCAATCATAATATTTATAACCTTCATAACCCACCCATAACCCTTTCATTTTTCTTTAATTTACTTACAGCTAGTTTCTCAAAGATTATATTATCCTAATAAGCCATTCTATCATTTTTGTGCAAGAATAGTTAGTCCAAGAGAAGAAATCATGGAAAGGATGTCAGAAAGTACGACTATTATTGTTTTAGTAATTCAGAGTGTTTAATAATACTAGATACGTGTTTATTTGTAAGAATCTCAAATTATTGTACAGCTTGAGGAAACTTGCAGCTTTGTAAATATAAGTACTACTGAGATTGTCAATAGATTTTGTCTTTTGTGCATCAAGGTGTTGTAGCTGATCAATTGAACGAAAATCATGGCTTTAGAAAGACGAGGGTTCATTTGTTAATGTTGCTGACGGCAACATGAATTGAACGAGTTGTTATGCAAGCACGATATGTAAACACTAATGATAGGTATATTTTCGTAATAAGTATGAAATGTAAAAAATCCAATTTGAATATTAGTAAATTTGATTATATAAAGCAATAATTAACCTCTCGAATTCATGGAAACCTTAAAATTTCCTTATTTTTATGAAAAAATCATGTCAAACTTGTAATACTCGTTGTAATCACTTCAAATCATAAACTTTAGGTGATCATTCACTGCAAAACTGTAAATGAGATATAATTGATACATCATTGCCATAATCAAGTTCCATATTATAACGCATTCATTTTCGAACTCCCGGAAAATAATGATGACCAATCTTCTGATGCAAGGAATATTTTCAGAGCTCAAATTATTATTTAATATATATTATTACTTAAGATAAAAGAGCAAAAATTGACGAATCGCAAAATCTCGTTACAGTTTTTGTCTACCCTCGCATGTAGAGGATAATAAACTAGCAAATAATTGCATATGAGTTCATCTAACTTTATAATAATTCTAGCACCAAAGAGGAACAAGGGATTATAAAAATGCTGGGACATATAGTTTTTTGCTTATTTCACAATGAAGCACTGATGCCAACATTATAACAGGTGTATAAGTATGAAATGAGGATTTTAGAAGAAAAACACGTTAATGCGGTAGAATAATAAAAACTGTTTTATTCAATGTATGTTTTATCGAACATTTTTCCCATCTTTCTCGTAATTTGTGAATATCACGTCAGTAGAAATCTTCCCTCTTTGTCGCAAAATATTCATCGAATCATTCGCATCCTCATACAAACTAAACCGCTATGAAACAAGTGCGTGACCTATCGTTGGGAGGAACTGGTAATCGCAGGGAGCCAAGTCTGGTGAGTAAGCCATCCTAGCTACGGTTTTCCGATGTATCTCGAACAAGTTTAGTCGTATGTGATGGAACATTGTCATGACGAAAAATGAATGTGTTACCTCTTTCGGTATTTTGGCCTTCAAATTAGTTAACTGCTGTTGGTAGCGTTTAATATTAAGCATTTCTCAAACACCCATAATTTGGGATAATTAAAACATATCCATTTTTACTAACGATGTAAAAACGACTTCTTTTTGAACCGAGCTATCAAAATTTCTCACGTGAGTTTGCGATTATCCTTTTTCCTGTAGCTCAACTCATGTGGTACCTATCTGTCATAGGCGATTAGAGATAGTTTGTTGAGTAACACCCAATTACACTACGAGCTGCTTTTGTCTTTGCGAATTATCTTCGTCCAACAATGCTCATGATTCCATACCTTCATAGCTTCTCAAAGTAATATATATTCAAAGGAAAACAAAAAATTAATGCTGTCTTTTTGTTAAGTGCAAATTTTGACATATTGACCTCAACATTATGCAGAAACGTTTGTTAATATATCACAAGTATGCGGCTGAAACTAGATGACACAACAAAATGGCGCAGTGTCAAATAACCTGCATTGGTTACCACATATTATCTGAAATCAGCATTTCATATTTGTCCACCTGGTAGTTACTTAAAAATCATTGAAATTGGAGTCATCATTAGAAAGTAAACCTTTGAATGATAACATGGGTGCAGCTCAAGGTATATTCATATTTTAATAAATACTCTTTTAAAAATAATAGGAAAACTTATTTTTGGGTAATTTTTCGGAATACGACTGAATGTTGGTGCTAAAAAGGATAACAACATTTTTATCAACTAGTACTTATTTATTTCGCACTATTTAGCCAAATAGAGCAATGTCTCGTATTAAAATGTATCAATAACTAAAATTCAATTATTCAAATTCATCCTTGAGCTGTGCATTTTCAATAAGTTAAGTCTGATTGATTTGATAAATAAAATCCGATTTTGCAAGATGCTTGCTACTGATTTAATACCTCGCTCAACGTTTTAAGTTCATTAGGAGACATGGGCTCTTCCTGCTCACAAGTTCCCAATTACCTCGTTTTTCCATCAGAACCACCTCATTAATCGAAACTTCCTGTATATTAAAAAACCTTGTTTTTTATAAAAACAATATATTTTGCATGTGTAATGTTAGCATCTTTTTGTTTTTAGCTGTTAAATAGATACTGATAAGCTCACTCGTTAATAACTTAGTAACTTGAAGTGTGTTATTTTCTGCTTGAAAAAGCTGTAATTTTGGTACGGTATACCGTTAGACGATAGGGAAATTACTAATTGCAATCACCATGTTTTTGCTCATCACTAGATCGAAACTGTGTAGATTGCATCCTGTACGTTGGATTAAAAACTTGTGCTTTATCTGAGAATTTTATTTTTTGTGAGGAAATATTTTGCATTTATAATGTAAGCATCTTTTTCTTTGATGCTCTTAAGTTAATAGTGACAAGCTCATTCATTGCTGCATTAAAATTATATAGCATTGTATTATATGAATGAATAGGGGGTTTTGTGTTTCATATACTGCCAAAAGAATCTTACAAATGTTACAGTATTGAATTCATACAAACTTAGGGATCTGAGGTATGTAATTTCATAGACAATTAAAGTATTGTTGTTGCAGTAAAGGAAAAAGAAGAAAAAAACAGAAATTATTTTTTTAATTTTTTCTACTTTATCCTTGCTTCAATCATATATCAAGCGTGTGTTATATGTATCATGATATTTATAACACGGAGTGTTTCTGAAAAAATTATAGCCATATCGATACAGAAATCTGAACATGTCACAAATAAGAAGGAACTGTTTCCTCTCAATTAAATGGAGTGCTAATTTTACATTCCTCGTTTTATGACGCTAATTTGCCTGGAATGTGTAAACCATTGTTAATTCCCCTCGTATCACATTGAGTGTAGACCATGCACTTTACGCCATTATTGTCTTAGGTAACCATTAATTGTCTGGTAAGTGCACTGCACTAACATCGGGTCGGTAGGAATATTGTAAAAAGCACCGCTTTCCGCAGTAACATTCTCAACAACAGCCTTTTATGCAGACGTCTTAATTCCATCAAGACAAGCTAAAAACGTCGGAAAAAAAGCAGAGGGGAAGTTGCGAATGAAATGTAATTTCAATTAAGTTCAGTTCACTACGTAACAAGGTACTTCGTAACAAGGTGCCTCTCCGTCTCCATCTACTTCGTGTCGGTACTTATAAAGCAGCACAAAGCGTTACGGTGCGGCAAAACGGATTGTTGTCCGAGTATTCGAGTGCATATCCTGCCATTTTAAAAGAATAAGCTCGGATGTGACGATTAACTGCATCTAAAGTGTGACGGCCGGAAGGACAGGCGACACACATCAAATCGTCCTGATACCAATACCTACCTATCTACCTGTGCAAAGTTAAGAAAGGAAAGACAGAGAGAACGGAATAATTTCATGCTTAAACGTCATTGTATCACTAACTATAATTAAGAACATACGATAGCCCTATGTTAGCCTAATTCGATCTTTTATAAATTAACCAGATACGTATAAAATTTAACGATTTATTTTTCCTCATAATATAATATAATCTTGCTTCCTTTTAATGTCATAACAATTATAGAACAAGATGTGCCACTTATTTATTTTTGTCGTACTATTTACATTAACTACAATATTTATATTTACTATTTGCATTTATTTATGCTTCACCAGTTCTAATAATGCTGTACTAACCTCACATTGGTCAGATAGCTGAACCAAATATATCTTGCTGTCTTCCTCGCTTCTCTTTACAAAGGGAAATTTTCCTGATTTTTGCCAGTTGGTTTCTACAAACCTAGGAATGGATTCTTTGGTCGAGGGTGTTGGCGACTCTCTCACGACCCTCGCAATTACTTGCACGAACAGGATGGGGTTGCTGTAACAGCTAATAACAACCCTGCAACGTCTGCCATTTTCTTGTTGATACTAAGAGGAATTATTATAGGTAAATCCATTAAATCACCAGACTTCATTTCGTTCTTAGGAGCGTTGGCCATCGACGTGACACTAATAATTGCTTTCAATTCAGAAACTATGTAATATAAACACAAAAATACCGGTTTGCTAAACGCTTAGGTGCTACGTTTTCAACTTTTGTGCTTTATTTGAACTAAATTAATAATATTTTAAATTTCTTTTAGTGTCGTATTTTTAATTACCATGATTTTAATGATTCAGACACATTTTGGGAGTCTTCGTAAAAAAGGACAAACAAGATATATTTCTTAAATTTTCACGAGATTTTTCAGCAAGAAAAATAGAAACAAACAAGACGTAAATTGCTTGGACTTGATTTTCAGACAAAATTTTATTGTTCAGCTAAAGGTATAGATGTTCATCATTTTAATGAATTCCCATGTCGTTTCAATAATAAGGAAAAAAGTATTAACTGTAAAAAAATGTATTTAAAAAAACTTTGTTTATTTTGCCATATTTTTCATGTGAGATTTGTAATACATATATAGTAATGCAATTGATTGATAGTAGTACTCAAGTAGGGTTTATTAAAGAATAATATAATGAAACAAGCAATTAAATAATAACTCCAAGGAATAAATAGCTTACGTTTTCTGATAGTTGAGTTATTACATATTCTATGCAATCTCTGATGATATCTTGCTCTGAACCAATCATGTTGAAAATATTGATTAAAGAGGCAATAATCTAGTAGTTTTAACTCTTACTTGAACTATAATTTTGTTCAGAAATATATATTGTTGATGATTAGTTTCAGATACAAAGTTACTCTATGTATTATAGAAAAATATATGATTTAAGCCGCGCTAACTATGCGAACCAGCTTCGGAAAATAAAAGACAAACAAAACTCCATCCCAGATTATTCAACAATCTACTCTGGTAATCCTCCTAAAGCAAAGCTCACTAATAACCCCAGATAAGAGGAGGTGACATTTTCACAAACACAATTATTATTTAATGGCTCTTACATCCTTTCAATTTAAATTAAAGGGGCGGAATGTCAACTTTGTTTAAGTAAATATTACAACACGATTTATCGCGAAGGGTCGCAGACCGCGGAGGATACGACTTGAGTCTAAGTCCGTACTACATGCATAAATATTTAGCATTAGCACTGAATATTGTATGAATGCAAGCACCATTTCGTATTACAAGAGGAATTGTATGTAAATTTACTTTTCCTGATGCATATCGTGCAAGTTTAGTAAACAAATCAATAAGACGAGCTGAGCGCAAGTACTTATGTCAGTTAGTAAGGATAATTACAAAATAGGATCATACATAATGCAATAATAGTATTATTGACTTCTAAAGTTCAGTAACCCCCCATATTTATAAAAAACGATCGATATTCTCTATGCGAATGCGTCGCTTCATTCATATTAATTCAAACAAATTCATATTTAAATCAGTCCCTTTCATATTAAATAAGACAAACAGGTACGAAATTATGCAATATGTGGCCCAAAAAAATGCCATTATGTCAAATGACACAAGAAAATAAATAATTTCTTTTGTTCTTTCTTTTCGTTGTATTACGTTAGGAACTAGCGGTAAAACACTAGGAAATTATAAATTTTATGGCGTTTTATGTAGTATGAATGTGAGCTTGAAGGAATTTATAAATTATGGGTTATTCTTTTGAGCTGTTGCCATAATAGCGTGAAAACTAAGAATTCTTAGAGCATTATTTCCATCAGCATTGTTTCGTAATGTGATTACAAAATTCGAATCAAGAGTGGAATTGTTTGGTTAAACCATTGTTAGAGATGTAAGTGAAATTCTGTTTTAATTCGCTTGCAAGTGAGGTTGGATTGATAAATCGTTGCTTGTTTGGGCTTCAATACATGTTGTTGTTAATAGAAGAAATTTTCGGGTAATTACTGCCGAAAATGTTAAGGAACGAAACGAAGGTTGCAAATTAATCACTTAAAGGCAATTAAAATAAAAACGTTATGTAATTGCTAGGTTAGTCTTTGTTGAAAATATGATTATTGTTAATGCTGGGTTGTAATTAGCCTTTTCAACTGGTTTTAGTCCTCAAACTGATTTTTTCGGGATGCTGATTTCAAAGGAGCCGGCTAATTTGTTTTTAAGTGTATAAAAATATCCGCCTTGACATCGATTTCCTGTAATCTGTTAAAAATTTTAAATTGGTTTACTTTTTAATTAGGATTGCTTATTACTTCGGTTTCGATACGTACCAGCTACTTTCGATAAATATCTGCCTGGGATATTCCCCGCGTAATGGATGATCGGAAATGCCTTCGGGCTGTTATTAAATTTATGATTGTCATTGCCAAGGTAGCTTCTGAAGCGAAACAGGAGTTAAAAAGGTCGCAGTTGTCGATGGGGCACACCTTTTCTGTTAGTTTATAAACTAATTGAGCGAGGAAGATTCCTATCATTTTAGAAAGACAATCCGCTTTATAAATTGGAAGGTTAAATTAAGGAGGTGGAATAAGATCATCGGTGGGTAGGGTATTTAAGTATAGGTCTTTAGCCAATAAATGAAATGTGGCCATTTTGATGGCTGGCCTCAAAATATATTGATGTGGTTTATTTTTATCAACTTCTGTTCTGAAGGTACTGTAAATCCATCAATAAAATACATAATAAATAAATAAATCAAGCATAGCTTACAAATATTCCAAACAATGAATTGCGAATGTCTCTAATATTTACCTGGCAATTTAAATACGGAAATACTCTGAGAGGTTATTCTTTTAGTCGCACTTGGTTACGATGTTATCCAAATTGTTAAAAAGCGGCTCTTGTCGGATCGTGTAAAGAAAGCTTATCCAAAAATGGCCAAGAACCCAGAACAGCGCGGCTCTTTTCCGTTTAGCAAAAAAATCTCGACGAAAGAATTTTTTAATTAGATCCATAACAGTCCGTTTCTGCAAGAATTTAGAATAATTAAGTTACGTGAGAGAAAAGGTAAATCTCGAATTGAATTCCGCGTTTAATACGAACCAATGTCAGTGTGTCACGCATGAAAACATTCAAATCCCTGTACGCATAACACTCTCTTCGTTTTTCTTCCTCTCTATAAGGTGATGAAAAACGCAGACGCATGCATCAAATGGATTCTTTGATTTACTGGAATATGAATCTCGCGGCCTCTTCTTATTGTACTGTCTAAACTTGCGGTACAGTCTGTACTTATGGTATATTACCTACTTGAAACTGAGTCAGTTTGTAATCCAGTTTTCTTGTACTGCCATCTGGTTGTAACCTAGTCTGCTTGGGGCTCAGAACTTTATCTACATGTAGCCCTGGCTGCTTGAGGACCAGTCTAATTGTAGTCCAGTCTGGATGTAGGGCTACAAATCCCTGTACTTTTAGCTCGGTGTGTACTTATAGCTCAGCATGTACTTCTAGCTTCTACAATTTGTCTGAAAAGGCGTGGGACATGAACGGTTCGTGCTTTCCTTTTTCGATCCTAACTTCAAGTCTATAATTAGATTATAAGGTGCCTTCGCAGTTTATCTCTTTACATCTCACTCAATTCCAAAGGTAATGTTTCGACGCAAGTTTATGGGGTGTTTTCTAATATAAATAAGGTTAGAGAACGAGACGCGTTTTAAAAGTTTTACGGCCGTGCGAGAGATTGAAACAACTTAACTTTAAAACTTCCAGCCCTGCAATAAAATTTATAAATAAACTCCAATATAATAGGGTTAGGAATTTTTTTGGGATTATAATGAATTTCCCCGAATATAACTGCCTATTTTTGACATCATAAATTGCGAAATAAAGTCGAATAAAAATTTTAACACGCGATCCTGAAATAAATCCTCCGTTTGTTAGTTGTTCATGCAGTGTCGTCCTCGCGCGCGATTGCACCATTATTTTATGGCAATAAAATCAACACTTTTTACTAAAAATACTCACATCTAGTCATTTGGTGCATATATGGTAAGGTTATGGCTGGTATACATTATAAAATGTGACACAGAAATGTATTTCTGAAGCTGGAAAATTATTTTTACTATGAGTTATATTTCTCGGGCCAATGAAGATGAAAAATTGGACATTGGAAAGTTAGCTGGAAGTCTTTTTAGGTCGTAACTCTTTATAGGTACCCTATACATATATAGTTAAAGAACTCGGCCACACAGCTAAGACAGCATTTTATTTTATTTATTTTTATCTAATGGTTCCATGGGAACTAGGTACTTATGTGTAATGATATTAATTAATTCCAATTATAACTTAAGGTTTTATTGTGAACTTAATAGCGTATGTAGAGCTAAGAAGATTAAATAATTTACCGGTTTATTGGCATCCACACCTTAGGCTTAGTTTCCACGGTATAAACTAATTGAAACCAATATAATTATGTCACGAACATAACTACTTTAATTTTAAATTTTCATTTTGGGTTTTAATTTAAGGAAAATATATAAATTACATTACATTGATCAATACTAGGCTGCATTAACAAAAACAAATAGAAGTGAATGTAAAAGTTTGTATCTTCAGAATAGGTAAAGGCTCTAATATCAGTGAAAACGACTTCAAATTCAGCAAGAAGATATGTTTTAAAGATAAAATCGCAGTCTTTTAATATGTATTCATTTTCGGTGGAAAAAATGTATGTAAATAAAAGTTTTCTATCGCGTTGATATTGTATTAAAACAATACAAAAGAAGACATGTCTGAAACAAATCATTACCTTTTGTATCGTCATGTAACACCAAACAAAATCAGTGAAATTTTTCTGTGCCTAAAAGATTTCACTCTCAAGGAATCTGTAAAGAACGTTCATTAAATGAATTTTTAAATCTTCCAGTGCATAGTTATCTTTTAATACACAAAGTTTGAAGTCTAGGTAGAAATCAAACCATTTCCACATGAAACAGCAACGACAGGTCGTCACAATTAAAATTTATAGCAAGATTGTTTACATTTTAATACCTATACTATAACTTTTTACAATATAATATATTTTTGGGTTTATTTTAGTTCACTAAATCTGCAAGAATAAATAAAATAACATTTTCTTCTGAAACATGTAAAATAATCATCATAATTTAACCCTGTTGAGTTGAACAGCACCAATTGAATATTAAAAGTACAATTTAACGTGAAAGACAATTAATTTGAAGGGGAAGATTTGTTTATAAGTGTACATAGACATCTAAAATGCTTAAAACCGTAGATAAAAAAACATATAAGCAAGTACATATGTTTCTAATATATAGAACTGGCTTTGGTAAAAACATTTTAACCAATTAAAAGAAAAACTAAACCTAAACAAGATAATAGTCACAAAGTTAAGACTAACCCGGTAAACGCACCTAATCTGCTTATAATAATTTGTGGAAAAACTGCACTTCTCACTCAGTTTAATTTTCTTTCCAACGAGTGTCGGTGAATAAAGCGAGTTCTTTAAAATATATTTCTAAATATAGTTGACAACCATGAAGCCTTCCTGTATAGGTTTTGCCACGACACGCAAAAGCATCTTTCAAACGCAAAAGCATCTTCTCAGAAAACCAGTTCTGTAGCTAACGAATAAAGCCTTCATTCAATAAACGCCAAGCGTCGTGAGACATCCTTTGAACGCCAATAAATAGATACTGGAACCCTGGGAGCTTGGTGAAAAGGCTTGAATGTCAAAGAGCTGCACGTATTGACAAAGTGTGTACACAAGCTTTCTTGTGTATACTTTAAATATAAATTAAATTTCCATTAATCATATGTCCAAACATCATCATCAATTGCGTCAAGTTGGCTATCGTAGCGATGTAATTGGAAGTGACTCCGCTCCGAACACTTAAAGCACCATTATCGAACTTTTCTTATTTCTGATAGCCTGGGGCTTTAGGGAACTTTTTATATTACATTCACAAAAAAACAACCGCAGTTCCCCCGCATCTATATGAATCATGCACGCATTAAGCTAATGATGTCCTATTACAAGGCGTGTCCACCCTAAGTGATTTTCGGACACCCCAGTTTGTGTCGCCTTTTCTTCGTTTGGATAATGGGGCGGTACGCACGTGATGCAATTTAAGAACACTTTTTTAATGCAGAGTAAGTCTTCTATAGATAATAAAAATGAATCTACACTGGCTAATATACAAAGATTTTAGATTCTCGACAAACTGAGCTAAAAATTTGAACATAACATAAAAGAGACGAGCCTTTTTACTTTTAATACATTTTTTGCAAATGCCTCCAATCTAATAAAAATAATATATGTAGTTCAATCATCGAATTCACCACACTTAATCGTTTTGTACTCTTCTTAAATACTGACTAAAAGTGGGTCAAGTAGAAAGGCGTAGACACATTCAAAACAAATAAGCATTAAGCTCAAAAAATAATAGAATAAGTAATAAATAAAATCTCCTATAATTTAATCAAACTCCATACAGTTAGATTCCAATTACTTAAAATTTTCGGTCTACTGATTACAGACATCTTGTTTCATACGCGAGAGAATGCGTTCTTTCTATAGCATCTATTAATTTTTTAACCTGTCACGGCCTTGTATGCACGACTGCCCGGTTAGTTCATCAATTTTTTTCTATTGAAGACTGAAGAAGATTGAAGAACAGCGCTAGAAAAAGCTTCGGCCTCGACCTGGAGAAATTATTGAAGCACGTACACACAGTTCAGATGCCTTCCTGTTTGTGGTTTTCCCCCTCGATATCATTTCAATGAATCATGGAACTAGAAGTTCGAAATTCAAAATTTTAACATTAGTTCCTAGACGAATTAGAAAATGTGAAAAATGGGATTCATTCCAGTTGTAAACAATATAGGTTGCAAAAATTTCAAGTAGATCAACGACCTTTTTGACTCATCCTCATCTTCGTTCTAGTCGTAACATGATTAATGTCAAAAGTCAAAGAACGTGGCCACTAAGTCGAGGCTTTTAATTCAATATTTTAATTCTTCCCACAAATGGAATAAATGCACCGCATTAACCATAAACGCCATGCACGCAGTTATTATGATCGTGATAGCTGAGGCTCTTTCAAGTGCGAACATTAGCTCCATTGTGCAATTAAGCCAATTTGGTAACGCGTTAGAAGATATTTGCAGCAAATACAGCAATCCCAATTGGCAAAAATTGTCTATGGATTATATGATGTCCATATGGTGTTGACTGAATCTATTGAAACTATGGGAAAATAACATTTTGCTCATGCTGAGGCTTGCTTTGGCTCGAAACGAAACGTTTATATAATCGATACAGAAAATGCAATGCTACTTATTTAATTTGATGTGCGATACACATAGGCATGGAGGTGATTTAGGTTAACTTAAGCCATTTTCATTAACAATAGCCGATTCTGTGATTTCATTATTTAATATTAATAAAGAAAATATGACAAGTTTAAATATTTATCCATTTATTGCATTCAGTTCCGGATTGGGAACACTTTCGAATATTCCATTGTTTAATTATTTAAAAATGTTGCTTTTAAAACTATTACTTTATACTGAATTAACTCTGAGTTTTGTTTTGTATCGTTAAATTTTTTTATTGAAATAATTCATTGCAATATGTATATTTTTATAATGTAATATTAATTATTATACTTGCATACATGAATATGAACTTTTAATATAATTCAACTCACTGTACGGGATATATCAACAGATAGTGATGATGCAGAACTTGCAGAAGAGTTTGATAATGTAAAAAAAAGATAAAAATAAAAATGCTAGACTCTACTGAATAGAATGATGAAGATGGAATTGCTTTATAAGAATTATTCCCAGCTTTCGAAGCAACGGAACAGTGTTACTCGAATAAAAAGACTCTAGAAATATAATACAAACACAACAATTGCCTTAAGTGTAGACAATATGAATTGTAATCGTTTTGAGAAGCTAAAAAGAATTTTACACCTTTATTAAAGAATATATCCAAAGTTCACAAAAGCAATACAAATAATAAAGCATGTTCATAGTGACGAATCAAAATTTTCAATTTCCATAAAAGCCTGCGTTGTAACTTATAAGAACTATTAAAAGAAGGTTAAGCCTGCAACTCCAAAGAATCCTCACAAACAAAGTTAAAAAAATGTAGGTTGCTTCAAATGATATAATTTTGAAAAAGCAAGCAGTCAAAAAAGCTATGACGAAGAACCAAACTTAATTATAGCCATCGACACAATAATACGAATGTTTAAAACAGTTTCTAAGGTTATCATTTACAAAATATTTAGTCAACTATTTTTCTAGTTAACACGTGATAACATACATCTCAAAATATTTCGAAATTTTAAAATGGAGGAACTATGAGAATACATCTCCGTCAGTACTTTTCTAGTCAAGCAGAAAAGAATATGAAAACACACAGCAAGGGAACCATAAAGGTGTGCAATAAATAAGTGGATAATGTAAATATTCATGTTGTGCAAAGTTTCAAAACCTACCTTAGCATATTGTGCAACGGATGGATGGTAAATCGATTTTTACAGCCAGAAAACCTGCATTAATAAATAGTGTGCAAAAAATATAATCGTCGTATGTGGAGATCTTCTTCGTCTAGAACTTTACCCTATCGAACTAAAAAGTGAAAAATGACATTATTGTTATTATTTTACCTTACGATAGATGCACCAATTGGTAAACTATTTCCTTTTAAATAAAATAATGCTACTTCAGCAGGAGAACATAATTGTTTCTCTTTTAGAATTTGAAATAGAAGAGTCAAAAATATGCAATATACAAAATTTTATACAAACGGGTCGACCTGGAACTACTGATATAAATCAAACTCTTCAAAAAAGACAATGTAAAGAGCCGATACCAACCATGGATATTCAAAGTAATCATACCAAACACCGGTCTTTGTGGACAGAGAAGAAGCAATGGAGTAAAGTGACTGGAAGCAATGGAAAGTCAAGAGTAATGAGCATGAAATTATACATACACTTTCATGTATATAATCAGAAAATTTATTTTCGAGATTTTAATATGAAATATAGGCCTAACAGTTTTTATTTTTGTATTTGCGAGCATATTTTTCTTAGTTTTGTACTTGTATTAGTATGAAGTTCCCATTTGAGAACAGTAAAACAATAACCATCACTATTCATTAATTTATTATTATATTATCATGCTTTCGTTGCCTTATAACATTCAAACAGAATAAGAGAAACATAAATTTTTCTAAAAATGTATGCAGTAGAGGGTTAATATAAAATAAATTTAATAATAAATAAAATAATAAAACTCGCGAAGAAAGCAGTTTTCTAGACAGTTCTAAGAAGTTAAATTCATCAACATTTCGTGTTTCGGTTTAAAATATAATATAAATCATAGTCGACGAAACTTCGAATAACTCAAAGTCAACCTAAAGCCTCATAACTCATAACTAATAAGATTAGGCACATAAACAAATATAAAAAGCGGAAAAACACTTAAAAAGTTATTATGACTTAATAAAACAGCTTTTGGATCCAACGCGAATTAATTACCATATTAGATTAGGCTTGGAATACAAAGCTGCCAAAAACAGAGCTCGTAAAGTCTAAAGGGGGTTGATTATCCTTACCCTGGGGAGGAAGTAGGTAAATAGAACGGAAGTGACCGTAGCTACGCGTATTATAGCGCCAAGGCCGCCCAAGGAATAAAATGAGGCGCGTATGCAAAAAAAGTGTTGGCGGCGGTGGTATTAAATTTATTTATTGAATAACTTAGTTCCTAAAGGCCGATATTTCGCATGCAAATCGCATGCTTATCCTCGGAAAGATTAAAATCCATGCAAACATACTCCTTTAGCCCCTCGACTCCCCTCGTACCTTAAAACGTCACAAGAAGGCAAGTGATGGATATTTACTACCCTTTTTAGAATGCAACTATTTTTAAATCGTGTGCATTTATCATATAGTTTAAAATAGAATTACCGTTTAGAAATCGACCAGCATAACTTCTCTGCCTACGGCTTTCTTGCATGTACTATTTTTCGGTCATTAACAATACTTATTGTATTGGTATTGGCAAAAACTTATAAATAAAATATTTTTATTGTTTTCAGAGTACGCAATCCACCAAGTGACATTTTCAACGTTCTGTGCTCTCCCACATCTCCATCTTCCACCAACGGCCACACACCACGCCGCAACTCGAGCAACAATGACTCTTTCAATCGCCTATTTGGAACACCAGATAACCATATCACCCCAAGAAGAGCTTCCTTAACAAAACACGGTATGTTTACTATCATGCAATCTCTGTTAAATGCTCCCTCAGAGAGTTTAAATATTTCCAATTAAGCGACAATCTTACCAAGATCTGCATTTATACCTACATTGAAGCTCAATAGATCCTTAAAACTACAAGATTACAGTTTAATACCATTGATGTCTCAAAAATTAGTGTTTTGCATTGCTAAACAGCGAACTACCATTCGCAGTTAAATTTATATAAATATAGTATTTTTTTTTATAATCGACCAAATAGAATAATACATATTCACTTAATTTATATGGAAATATCATTTTTGTCAGTAAAGATAAATGTAATTTATTAAGTTTAATCAAGCTGCTCAATCTCATTATCCCAAATTCAATACAACTGTGCGAAACTAACATTAAAAAGTTATAAAGTAATATTTTCTTCAAATTTCAGATGTGAAAAACCGTAACCCAGTGACTGGCAATGGCGTAGACTCTTGGGACAGCAAACCAGTAAACAGAACGCCAAAAGTTCACAAAGGTAATTTTTGTTCATCACAACTTAGTCACTGTCATATTGAGTTTTGCAAATCTCTCTAGTTAAGAGAAATTAATTAAAGTATATAAATAGCCACATATGGAAAAACAATTCTGTCTCTATTTTAAATAATACATTTATTTAATATTCATAATTTTCCAATATTAGTAACAAATTCAATATTCACGCTCATAAAAATCTACCCTTTAGCATATATCTATTAGAAGTATTAGGTAAATTAACATTAATTTATATGTATTGCAGAAAGGAATCCAGTAACCGGAGAAGTTTACACCATCGTCAGTCCAGCAACAACCCCTACAAAACCAGTATCCAACGGCTTCCATCATCAGAACGGGCACACCCCAACGAATGGCAACGTGGAAATGATCAAAATGAACGGAAATGCTTAAAGAATTATATTATCCCACGAAGATTAAACCCGTACACAACATTAACAACATTAATTAAATTAAAGAACTTAGAACGAGAATAATTCCCACGTAACTTCAAAATGTATTTAAGAAACAACTAAAAAAATAATTATTAACTTACCCCATCCCTCCAAACACTTCGAACCAAAAACTTAAAAATCGTTTATTTATAAATAAAATATATTACATAATAGTATTCAATAAAACGAATTAATTGCGAATTAAACGGACTACATTTAATCATATCGAAATAGATTTATATATCATCGCTATCATTACTTTCCGATATCTCTTCCTTCTCTTAATAGAATTCTGTTGATTCCTGAGCTGTATATTATAGAATTTTAAATTCCTACATAAAATTCTGTGTTCGGTCAAAAATTTTGTGTTCATTCATGAACTTTGTATTGATTGGAAAAATTATGTATTAATTTCTAAACTTATATATTCTTTGTATTGGTATTTAAATTTTCTATTAATTTTAAAATTTATTATTATAATGGTCTAAAATTATAACTACCATTAATTATCCCTTAAAATTTTTTTTTTCATAATGTTACTTTTTCATATCTTTATAGAAATCGCCTGTCCTTAGAGCATTTAATTATAATTATTACGATTAATATAGTTCATTCTATATAGTTTCTAAAAAGAATTGTTTTTTAAATCATCTTTTATATAATTAATTTAATATATACTGTTAGTATTACTTTTATCTACATGAATTTAAAAATCCTATGTAACTATGTAAGTAGCAATAAAGTTTTATACTTAGTTTGTTTTGTCTACTTTATATAAATATCCTTATGGGAGATTCTAAATTGGATACGTTTTTTACTCCACGTGAGATTCTGCAGTATAATAAAAAATACCAGCACTTAAAGTAATCTGCTAAATGCACTGTGATCAAATTTGGATTGAGCCAGTTTTGTAAAAATTTAACATGTACTAAACATTTCCATCAAAAATCTTTCCAATGGGAGTTTTAAAATGTATTAAGAATCATTTTAAAGGATCATACTCACAGACAGACTAAAGGATCCATATACACTTAAAAACTAGATAAAAATGGTTAAATTGGATTCAGACGACCCAAATATCTGCCAAAATCTCGAGATGGATTTATTTTTTATTTTAACTGTTTATATATGTCTGGCAACATTCAATTTTTAAGCACTGCATGATCTTATTTTGTAGAGGCTCTCAATTAGATACTATCATTTAAAAAATTCAATAGTATAAGAATCCACTCGGCAATTTAGCAGCACTGAGTTATTTAACCCTCGTTGCAATGAAATAAATCTATAACACTTAATTAAAATAGCAAAGTGTCCACTCTTAAATATAGAAGGTACAATTAAAGGAACTCTTAAAAATGTACGATTTATTAAAAATTTTGAATTTTCCAGGTTTTTAAAAAGTAATATCTCCAACGACAACCAGTCAGTATCACAAACTATAGATTGCATAGATGCCTTCATAAATTTCCCGGAAAACATAGGGAACCAACAACGAATTATCTTGATACTCATAAGAATTCAAAACAATAAGCCAATAACACTGGTGGTATACCCTTTCTTCGGTTAGAAAATTAGATTGTTTTTTAAGCATACTGGTCAACACAATCGTCTTCTAGTAGATGTATTGGAAACACACATTTAATAATTCAATTTCTACAGTATTCCCTATAAACAAAGAAAATCTATAATGGTATAGTAATGAAAAGAAACTATTGTTAAAAATCATCATTTTTATTCTTAGAAAGTAATAATTGATGTTAACGTTTTTCCAAATTAAAATATTTTTTAAATGTATTTTGATATTAAACAAAAGTTACCCACTAACCCTCTGTTGTAGGGCATACTGCTTTATAATAGCTTTGGCGGCATCTGCGTGGCCTGCAAAATGATAAAACAAACTAATTAGTAATTTCAAATCAAGGAAATTATATTGTTTAAAGATTTACAAGTCATTCAGATTAGATTTGAATTTAATTAAATTTGTAGGATCACAGTTAACATTCTATTGGGTAATGATGGGAACTTTAAATGCATAATCAAGATATTTTACCTAACTTACCTAATTTTAACTCAATATATATCACAAGCATGAGTACATGAGCTGGAACCGGGCAAGTAGACTTCATTTTCCAAATGTTTTGAAGTAAAGGTGCTGCTTGATCCAATTGTCCCTGTATTGTCTTTACAACTGCTATATTGTATTGCAATACTGCCAAGATACTGGCTTTTGACGTAGGGAACCATTCTATAAGACAGTAAAAAATTGATCAAACATAGAACAGCAGAGAGAGTGATTTTCTTTAAATGTCTTCTATTGTAATTAAGACAATGAAAATCTGCATAGATAAACATTATATAGCTACTTTTGTAGCCAAATCAACAACTTTTTAACCAGTGTTTAGCATATTCCTATGTTATTTTTGTAGAATTATGCACTTTACACACGAAACAAATCATGTTTCTAAAAATTACTTATTAACATTAATAACATAGCAACCTATGAAGACGAAAATCATGAATAGTGCAAAATATTATATTAAGAGAAGATAATACTTACTGGCAGGAGGGTTTGTTTTAAGAGGAATTTCATCTTTAGTAGCAGCCGTTGGATCATCAGCAGGGAGATCAAAAGATATATCCTTCAAGTTTTCAGGATTCAAATGCTCCAAAGCTTCTGGCAAATGATCTAAGAGCACCAGCGCCTCTGCTGCATACAAATGTGCTAAAATTCTATTGAAAGAAAAATCGAAATCATTAATAAAAAATACAACAATTTTGAAATAAAAGCAAAATAGCAGATAGATAATTAGCTAAATGATGACAGATGAAAAATTAAGAGACAATATTTGAATTTTAAAAAACAAAATATAGTAAAACCATTACATTATTGGCGATGTATGTTTTATCTAATTCTAGGCTTATTTTAACAAATGGAGGTTCAGTATTTTCTGAGTTTAATTTTATAAAACAAATTATTTCACTGCGGCAGTAAGTTTAAGGTTTCACGCTTTCACCATGATTTGATATACTAATATCATATATTATTAAATTGTATTGCATCACTAAAAGAGAAATCTGTTCTAACTAGCCGGTGGTTGTAAAAATGTTCTAACAGCTGAGTATTTTACAAATATCATTAAGTGATGATTGTTTACACTGTTAGCGGAATTCTACTAATTTTTAAATTCCATAGTTTCATTCTTTCTCTTGAAAGCACGCTGCTTAATGTCTGAAGAGTTTTTTATCAACTAATTAGGCCTGACCCAGCCCTAAACATTATTTCAACCAATTCTTATGAATTTTAATATTATATATTATCTTAATTATTAGATATTTTAATGTCAGATCATTGTATATTATTATAATTACAAGAAGATCCTTGTAGCTGTCGATAGAAGTTATATATTAGCAATATATTTTTTGCAGTATTGTTATTAATAATTTTTTGCTGGTAAAACAAATGTGTTTATATAAAATATCAAAGAAGTATTCTTCTAAAATGTTTGTGAAATAAGTAAGCTTCATTACCTAGTCCAGTAATTTTAGTATTTTTAATTTTGTTTACAGTATATAAATACAATGAAAAACTACTATTTTTCTCATAACTATCTCTCTGTATTTCATTAAAAATAAATATACCAGCTCTAAATATACAAAAACAATTATACCTGGATGTATTGTAGTTTGTTGTATTGTAGAGAGTTTGTTGTATTGTAGAAAATATAAATAGTAAAATTAAAGCTCTTCATCAAAAACTTAAGTTATATTAGTTATAATTCTTATTATGTTAATATGAACGTATCACAATTAAGCAGTGATTACTGTGCAGATACACTATTAGCACAGTAAAGCCTTTTCAGGTTGAATTTAAATAATCTCACTATACCCCTATTAATATACACTCAAATAATGACACATAAATTAGATATTGTATACCCAGAATCAAAAATATTCTTTAACCAGGTATATATTAGTTAAGAAGTGACTGCCAAACTTACTCTTATCCCATGAATTCAATCAACGAGGTATTAAGTGATAAGCAGATGCTGCAATGTTTATCATCTGTTTTACGTTGGAAATAATTTGCAAATCTAAGGCAATGTGCAGCAGTTATATGTATCGAAGTTGTTAGTGTAAATACAATATAATAATAAAAAAAAATGAATTCTTTGAAGTAAACTCTATGCTATGGACAGATAATCTTATAAATGTTTAGTTAATATAATATTTAATATCTGTTTTGAATCATTCTTTATATATTGAATGTATCAATACAAACTTCATTAGTAAATATGTAAATTGCTAGTTAACTTACTTATGAGTTTCTGAAGCCCTTGTTTGCTGCAGCAAATTTTGTGCGTGCTCCAAAGCCATTATATAATCACCTAGACACAGAGAAACATATGCACTGGCAATGAGTATTGCATTTTTCAGCTGCATTATGCTGTCTGGGCACAAAGGGCTTGACGGTGCAGGCCCAGGACTTGGTGGAGGGTCAGAAGGTGTTACACCAGGAACCAGTAGTAGCTGGACTGGACTAGATGCAGTATCTGAAGGAAGGAGTAGTAAAGCATTCCTTAAGCAAAGTTGAGCAAACTCTATTGTAGGAAGAGGAACTGCATATGTCTGGTCATCATTGATATACTTTTTGTCTTTCGAAAGACTGCTCGTGAGAATAATCCTGCTGTTCTCTCGCAAACCAATATACTCTACAATTAGTTCCTTATGTAATTTTTGTAAATCAAAATAACTCTCATTAGATTCCTTATGAGCTAAGATGCAACATTCGGCCAAACGGAGCCACAACCTCGAGTTTCTGTGGTACCGCCTTACTGCAATTATTAGGCATTCGAAGGCTTGATGTGGACGGCCCGAATGTAATAAAGATATTCCTAGATTGTAAATTATTTCATGGTACTTTGAACTACCTATAGTATACAAAGGTTTATCTTGTACATCTTTTTTTATGTTGGATAAAGTCACGTCTTCCTTTAAAGCTTTCTGGAAGTAAAGCGTTGCCATATTGGGCTTTCCCATGGCATGATGAATTGCCCCCATATTGTTATAAAATAATACTGTTGAGGATTCTCCAGTTTCGGTAAATTTCAAACACTCATTTGGTATTGAGGTTAAGATTTTAATAGCACTTTCATAGTTTCCTTTAAGATATTCTATATTGGCATACATGAACAAAGTTTCCACATTCTGCAAACAAAACGCTGTGTTAATAAGCAGATGTAAGATTTATGTAAGAATTCAGAACTAATCTCAACCTGGGTTGCATTTGTACAATTTGCAACTTTGATCCTGGCAATGCATTTATACAATAAAGAGAATAATGTTCAATTTATCGTATACCTGCTTTTCTAATCCATCTATGACATTCAAATGCAAAGATAGAATAAGGCATTGTGTGAATAATAATTAATTCTTTTGGTGTATGTTTTACTTGTTATATTAGCTTAATTGTTTCAAGATGGGTTGATTTATGTGTATTCAGAAACACACCGCAATATAACACCTACACAAAATGGATATACAATTTTATCCGTAATATGAAATGCACTTTAATAAAATGAATTACATTTAAATGCACTTCAAGAAATCATGCATCACAAAGTTCCCATGTTTAATTATTCATTTGCTTGCCATTAGAAAATTGAATAGTTTAAAAAATCCATTAAATTGCTTTTAAATTAATTACATGCAATTTTTGTTTTCACTATAACAAAAATACTACATACGTTACATAAAAATTGAAACCAATATATTCTCACTTATAAATTTGTGGAGTGTGATTTCAACAGATAAAATATAAAATCTACAAGATTAGACAATCATTTAAAAAATAGGAAGTATTTGTGGTGCCATTGCATATTAAAAGCATAAATCTTTTTTTATTCAATAATCAAAAAAATCTATTTTTAAAATGTCGACACAGTTTGAAACAGCCTTAAAACCTCTTCTAATTGTCACTAAAGCCCTTGGATTAACACCCTTCAAATTCAATGGAAAAAACTATCAGCTTTCCAAATCCAGCTTATATGTAATACCGTTTCTTATGATCATGTACATTATCCTTTCAATATCTTCCATGATTCTTAGGATGAAAATTAAAATAAGCAATTCCTTCATATCCATATCAGGATTGATGCAAACTGCTGCAACTACTCTTGAAATGATTGCCTTTTGGACTGCAAGTCTGGCATTTCGGAAAGAATATTTAGAGTTCTTGCAGAAAATCTACGAAACAGATCAGAAATTCCAAGTATTTGGAGTCTGGATATATTATAAAAAGTTAGGGAAAAAGGTTCGAAATCAAGTTCTTGGCCACAACGCTCTTATTTTTGGCTTAATAATTATATACCTGTATTACTATGCATATTTGTTAATGCCTGAACTCATTGGATACAATATAATTAGCTATGCCCCCTACATATACGAAATGGCTTTGGTGGATCAGGTTTCAGTTTTCACAAGTGTTGTCAGAAACCGATTTAGAATTATAAACGAGCACTTGATGGAATTGCAGCAGAACAATGGAGCTAAAATACCAATATTAGAAATGGCTGGGAAATCAAAATTTAAGTTGGTTTCGCCATTGAGGAGCAAGTTAGTGATTTTACGAAGTGCTTGTTCTTTGCATCACGATCTGACAAGAATTTCCAAATTGATCAATAAGATTTTTGGGATTGTCCTGTTGATTCATTTTGGAGTTGCCTTCATTTCTGTGACGATCAACTTCTATGACTGTGTTATGATTTTAAAAAAAGCTGAGCTTCCCGGCGGATACCACGATCTCATTTCACCGCTATGTTTATCTGCGCCTTACATTTTTAATGTTTTCCTTCTGTGTTATTGCTGTGAAGCAACTGTATTTGAGGTAAGTATTATTGTTTGCAGGAGAAGTGTTGCTTGGTGTACGTTCAAAACGGCACTTGCATAAAGTACTAACTTAAAATGTAGAAAACCAATTAAATTAATATACTAATTAACTTAAAACCCATAATATTCAATGAGTTTGAACGCCTGTTAAATGAAAATCAATATCTAATAAAATAAACCAATATTTGATAAAATGAAAAGCATGTAATTTCCTTGGCACATTTCATTAATTTATCATCCAGTTTTAGCGCATTAAAATAAACTGTAATACCTCTAATAAATGAGGAAAGGGAACTGACATCTCATGCATAATTAAACAATTCATTTGAAAATTTGTTTGTCAGTTGGTTATTTGCACAGCACCTTTCTATATTTCTAACAAAATTTTTTATGCCTCCTGGCAAGCGCTAACACAAAAATGTTTTCCCAAGTTACGAAAGTGGCTTCTATGAACTTTTACACCGCCATCAAGCCCTTGCTTGTTTTAAGCAAAATAATGGGATTGGTAGCCTTTAAATCGAATGATACAGAATGCAAACAATCAAGAATAAACACATACAGGCAAGTTGTTATTGCAATTATTTATGTGGCTATGACAACAGTTTCAATCGTGTACCGTTCAGATGTCCATACCGAAAAATATTTGCTGCTAACCACCAATATAATGCAAGCCATTACAACAACAGCCCAATTAGTGGCTGCTTGGATTTGCAGTGGATATTTTCAAGATAAGTATGTTACTTTCCTGGACAAGATTGTGGAGACTGATGTAAAGTTTCAACAGCTAGGAGTTTGGATTTTTTATGACAATTTAAAGAAAAAGATAATCAAGAGAATTTCTTTGCATTTGGCTTTTGTGATTATCCTGATTTCAATTCAAATGGGGGTAAACGAATCCTTTCTTGAGGTCAAGTTGATTGGCTTCAACATAGCCACCTATTTTCCCTTTATTGCCAACATTGGTATTGTTCAACAAGTTACAACTTATATTTCCATTATCCGCGATCGGTTCAAAACTTTAAATGAGCATCTGGTACATTTGCAATCTAGTACAGCTGATATTTGTAGCAGCATCGATAAAGTGAGTAGTATCAGCAATGTTAGTATGGATGTTAACAGTAGTAATATTGGTCTAGTTAATCATAAAAATAGTGCCTGTAATGCAAATATTTCTGATAATGCAGGGCACGTTAAAAGTGTTGCTGGTGTCAAACTAGCGGCCAATATAAAAAACAATCAGAAAACAATGGGCTATATGAAGAGTATGAGCAACATGAAATTCTTTGAAGACATGAAAAATATTGGTGATATGAGAAATATGAGTGAGGCAAAAAACTTGGGCAATATAAAAGTTATAGGTGATTTGAAAAATGTGGGCGATATGAAAAATGTCAGCAATATAAAAAGTCTGGGTGGCGTAAAAAGTCTGAGTGATACAAAAAGCATGAGTGAAATGAAACTGGAAAATATCGACAATTCGGGTAATATGAAGAACTTTGGGGATAAGCACTTCTACAACAAGAATTTTAGTGATGACAAGAACTTAGGCGATATTAAAAACTTGGGCTATTTCAAAAAATTGGATCCTTTGAAAAATGTAATGGATTCTAACAATTTGGGTAATTTTAATACCATCAACAATATTAAAGTGATGTCGGCTTTGGGAACAAAATTGATGATTCTGAGGATGGTTTGCTATTTACATCATGAAGTCACTAAAACAGCTAAGATAATTAATGAAGTTTTTGGTATAACTTTGCTAGCCACGTTTGGTGTTAGCTTTGTCACCACAACTATTAGTTTGTATTATTTTACAATAGGGTTGCAAAATATTGACCGGGACAATTTTTCAAAACTCTTTGGAAGTTTGGCTATGTGTGGATCTTATATTGTTGAAACTCTATACTTATGTCATATTTGCCATACTACTGTTGAAGAGGTAAGTATGAAAAGTACCGTCTTATGTTGTTATCACTTAATCATAGTATATGTTTGCTAATATTCGTAAAATACTTACACAAACTAATTTAATGAACTAATTTTTAATTGATTACAAACTTTAAATGTACTTTGTTCTTAGAGTAACTGTGTAATTTTTTCACTTCAACAACCATCCAAAATATACCACCATCCTATAGTTTTTTGCTGATGACTTATTTGATCTTTTCAAAATCCTTTGGTATCATCTGCATGAAGCAAAGTTTTTGTGCATTTATACTGTGATATTTGCATTCACGATAAATATTAAAGATAGCAACATTAAAAATTACATGTGCAATTAGAAGTCTTGGCAAAATAATTAATTGTCTTCATGCTCTCTAATTAATAGGAGTTTTTATTTTATATCCTGAGTTGACAAAGTAAGCAATCACATGCATTATTAATTGGTAGTTGAACCAACCAACTCCACTTGTTTATTTTACTTACTAATTGAGCTAAGCAAATTGTTTTCGCTTATTACAATCTTAATTAATCGACGGACTAACTTTCCTCTTCAAGCTCTAAACTGACAGTTGATGCATAATACTTAAACTCATAAGAATATACAATTATTAACTACACTTAAAAATGCCTCAAATGACCTTCTTTGAATCCATAATGCCTTTATTGTCTCTCTGCAAGTGGCTAGGCTTAGTTCCATTTCAATTCAACTCAACTGAATGCACATTATCAAACATAGTTAAATATCGGCAAACCGTAATTGCAGTGTCCTACATTGCACTGACAATTTCATCAATATTAGCAAGATCAGCAGAAACAATAGAACCATATCTGCTTTTGGTAACAGACATCATGCAAAGTGTTGCCACTGCAGCTCAACTGGTAGCCAGCTGGATCAGTAGTAGTTATTACAGCGAGGAGTACATAAAATTATTAAACAATATTGTGAAAACCGATGAAAAAATGCAGTTATTAGGGGTAACAATATCTTATGAGCCATTACGAAAAAAAATCAAACGAAACATATTAAAACACATCGGAATTGTCGTATTGCTTATATGGATACAGCTGAAATCGCCTAACAGAGCTCTTAAACTTAAACTAGTTGGATTCAACATTTCACTCTATTTTCCATTTATAGCTTATGTGGGGATAGTGCAGCAGCAAACAACTTACATAAACTTAGTAAAGAATCGGTTTGCTATGATAAATGAACACATTAAAGCTTTGTTAAATGATTCTGCAGAGTTTTCAGAAGTGAGCACAGTACATAAAATTATACTAACTGGCACAAAGCTAAGGACTTTGAGGGTGGTGTGCTTTTTACATCATGAATTGACCAAAATTGCAAAAGGAATCAATGTAGTCTTTGGGATTGCAAATTTGTTTGGTTTTACTGTGTCTTTTATATCCATCACTGTGTGTTTTTACTCCTTTACCATTGAAGTCAGTACAATGCGAGATTTGAACTATTTCCTGCTACTTGGTTATGTGGCTACATGTGGAACTTATATTATTGAAGTCTTGTATATATGTTATGTTTGCCATTCTACAGTAGAAGAGGTAAGACTGACAGACGCTAAGTGCAGTGAACTTAAATTCTAGTCGAACAGTATTGTCTACAAAATAATAGAAATATCCTTAGTAAAACATTCTCTTGTTTCAAGCTGTGTAAAATCACATGTACACGATCGTAAATATGTTGCTTTATAAGGATATTCCCTTCAAATCAGTAACAGTCGGTCTCTTTGCAGGCAAGTAATACAGGGCGGTTATTGCACCAAATAGAATATTCAGAAGATGATGTCAAGGATCAAATTGAAATGTTCTCTTTGCAAATTGCAAATGAAAATTTGCAATTCAGCGCAGCAGGATTTTTTCCCATTGATTACACCCTAGTGTTTTCAGTAAGTGTTTCTTTCATTCCATTTCATTTCTTTGGGCAAACTTGGATGGAACTATTACTTATTCATAAATATTTTAGATATGGCAGATAATCTAATGCACTTTTTATTCTGCTTACAGATTATAGGTGGGATAACAACCTACTTAATTATTTTAATACAATTTTCTTCCTCTGATGCAAAGTCTTAATTCACAAAACTGAAAATAATTCAACTTTATAATATGACATACCAAGTAAATTGGTTTGACTGAGTGATTTGTTTAAACAATATTGAAGAACTGTAAAATTACACGAATTGCTTCTAAAATGAGTCAATTATACGCACCATCTTTAAATTTCAAATATATAAAATATTTTAAAAACACATATATTATATAGATTTAAGAATAAAATATCAAATTTAAAACAAATTTTATGAAAATATGATTCCAATTTTTGATTGGAACTTACCTGTTTATCAATATTGAGGAGTGTCTGGATTTCCTTTTGTGCGATGTTTAATGTGTGATTTAATAAATAGCATTTAATTCTGTACTTAGTTAATTTTTTTAAAAACAACTCGTTTGCAGGGCTTATAGGTGAAGGGGAGGCCTTTTTTTCTTTCTGTTCCTTTTCATTTTGCCTTGGTAATTTCAGTGATGTTTTTATGTTGGTGTTGCAGCCATGGATTATGTGATTTTCTAAATAAGTAATGAGACACAGCGCCTTTTCAGGTTGTCGAATGCATAGTTTTAATTCAATGGCTAACAAACCAACTTGGCGAGCTAAATTTTCATCTGGAAAACAAATTTTTAAACATTTGGAGTATGTCACAAAATAATTGTTTTGGAGCAAGAAAAGTAAAATAACAAACATTTGGTAGTAAATGAACGATAATATAACATATGCTTACCCATGGGTTCAATAAATTTATAAACCCTGTCTATTACTCGCAAGGCTGAGGTGTACTGTCGCTGGTGGTACATGAGTAAGGCTTGGTTGAAATATGCAGCACAGTGGTCAACGTCATCTAGTTTTTCTAGTCTCATGTGAAACTGATGAAAAATGCTATTCAAACTTTTTTGAAAATTGTCTATTTTCTTCAAATCATTCTTATAGTACTCTGCTGCTGCCTTGTTATGGGCCACTTTGAAATCATAAGAGCGGTTGTCCAACTTATTTATATTTTGCAGGCATCCTAAATAATTGCCTCTGAAAAATGGTTTTGAACCATGAATTTAGTTTCCATTTGGTATGTTCATTAAGCTGTTGTACATTGTGAAGAGAAAATTAATGGTATTTTTAGGAATATACCACAATATAATGAGATTACTGTAGAGCAACAGTTATTAAGTGGATAAGATATTTAAAAAGAAATCTGGGATGTTATTGGCATATATCCCATACACATGTGTGTATAAACCCTAGTGGATTTTTATAATTTCATTGGAATGCAATCTATGCTAGTACTAATTATTTTTCATGAAAATGTAAAAATATCATATCATAATTCTTGTATTAAATGTATTTTCTTCACATTATCGAATATAGCGCTTGAGTAGTACTCTTCAGGAGGAATGATGCCTTTTTTTATTTTATTATTTGTTTATAAACTCATTTATTTAGAAAACACTTTATATGCATTTGTTTTTCATTTGTTTAAAGATTTGTCATATCCATGCACATGGCGTTTTGTCAAGTATTTCTATTAGAAAACCGACTAATTATTCAAAGTAATGTTGCTGACTGTAAGATATTAAATTACAAGCGAAAGAAGTTATAAAGAATGTTTCTAGAGTTAAGAAGCTTAAATAAGTTTTCTTAGTTGAAAGTAGAATTTTAAAAATTCTTACATTCAATTATTTACACATAAGATAATTTTAAAACACTTTAAGCAGCTGCAATATTAAATGAAGATTCTTTTTATATATATATATAGCGGTTGTAACTTACGTTGTATATATGATATTAATATTAATAAGAACATACCATATATTTAATAGGAACAAATAATACTCAATTGAGATAGATATTTGTTGTTTGCGGTGATTTCTGTTCACTTGTTTGCAATTTTTTGCTGATGTTCAATAAAACGGTGAAAATTCAAATTCAAACATTTCTAATGTTACATAAAATGTATGGAAAGTCGATTATTTTAATTTCCAAATGAAGCAAAACTAAATATTTTGATTATGGATACTAAAAGCTTGATTCTAAATTTACTTATCTAAAGTGAGGGGGAAATGCATTAAAAAATGAGCACGCTTCAAGCATATTTGCAAAATTTAAAAATTCTGTGTAGATAAAATTTAGGCTTTTAATTGGTGTATTCCCTTAATGCATCTTACGTCCAAAACATATTTATATCGTAACTACTCTGGTAATTCAAGTTTTCGATTAGCAACAAAAATACACAATTATGGAAATAAAATTCTTATATTTTCGATGGGAGCAAATATACATTATTCTTTAAAAAATATGATTATCTTAGGAAAACATTTAATTTTTCATCAAGAGAATTAACTTTACTAGTTGTCTTCCTTAAACTACTTAATTACTTGTTTTTATTTTTAAAGAATTTAAAAATATACTTGTAGTAGACACATACGAACACATCAAGAAACTAAAAAAACTACATTTACTTAGTATTTCCTTGCTCATCCTTTGCAGAATACAGATGCATTAAAAACGAATACACTTAAACATATAATTTCAAAATGTGATAAAATCACAAAATGACAAATTAGAATTTAGAAGATTTAAGGATATTCAGATATTCATTCTTTAAGGTAGCCCCACTATTAATTCATGCTTTTGTTAGAAGAAAGAATGATTAGCAAAAGGAAATTATTGTAGATTTACTATAGAACAAAAAATGCAATACTATAGTATAGTTATTTTAGTAAAATCTGATATTAGATAGTCACTATCTAGTTTTCACCCAACGGTTCGCTTAATATAAAATTGAAATTTTGTGTTTACTAATTTTTAAGCAGTTGTTAAGGTATGTTCAAAATGATTATTCAATAACTATTTTAATAACTTATTTATTTTGAAAAATTTAAAACTGTAAGTAAACAGATATTTCTAACGGCCCTGCATGTCCTTAAAATTGATATAGATCTTTGATTTCGTGATAATAGTGTTATACCAATTTTCATAATTGCAGCTCATATAATATGGACACTATAATTTTTTACATTAGATGCCAGATATAGTCAAATTGGATAATATCATATTGCAAGATTTTTCTAGTGCCCATTATGAATACATTAAGCAGCAACAGATAACATTTTAGACTTTTTAAGTAGGTTAATTTCCACTCTGTTAGTAATAAGGGAGCAAAGCGAGGGAATGCCTAATAAGAAAAATTAAAGTGTGTACTAGAACCCCTATACAAACAAATTAAATTAAGTAAAAAAATAAAACGACTGTGAAAATACGGTTTCTTTTTCAATACGAAATGAATTTAGCTGTCGTTTGCCGCAAATATGTAAGGAATAATAATAGGAAAGTACAAACACAACATGAATCTAATAAGCTTTCCTTACTTGTTAAATGTACAGCTTCAATGAGATAAGCCATTACATACTAATCTTTGAATGAATTAAAAATCCTAATACAATCTTGACCCAACTCAGTACACTTTTCAGATTTTAAGCATATTTATTCTTTAATGCATATCCACTGCACGAGAGATGAACAAGCGAATTTTTCGTGGAGTGGGGGAATCACAGCTAAGCAAATCCTTGTTCTTGAAGTAATCGTAATTCCTTATTATAGGAAAATTTTGAAATTCATAGTAATACAAATTGAATCATGGTGTACTCTAGTACAAAATTAAAACTCAATAGCTTTAATAACTAGTTTAATTGATTTTTTAAGCAATGGTCCTGCATATACCAGAAGTTAATACAGATTTTGTAATAATAGCCGTATGCCAATTTTGTTTCTGTATCTTAAGCAGCCTTAGCGATATCATGTGGCTCTGACTACATGCCTAAAAATGGTTGAAATGTATTCAGGAGCCCTTAAAACGAAATGATTTTGTCATGACAACAATATCGTTCCTTTGCTATACTTCGTATAATACAAGTGAATGTATAAAAGTTGTAAAATACACAACTTCCTACTTTTATTTAATGCTATTAATATTAAAAATCGGCGTTCAAAAAGAGGTGATCGAAGAATGAAGTACTTACTTGTTAAATTCATTTAAAGCGTTCTGAGCGTATTCTCTCTCCTGATCAGATACGATATCAACAGACTTTTCCAATTCTTCTTTGTCACACATTTTAAAAATTTTTATTAAATTTATTCTTAGAAAATTACATATAAGAAATGCCTTTGAGTTCACAAAACGGATTGAGGTTATGTTTTGATTAATTCCTGTTTTCAGACTATGAATTTTACTTTATGTTGGTAATACGCAGGAAACTGCTTTACAAAATTGATCTTGATTGGTTCAAATTATCTGATATAGATATTTTTCTCTCTCTGTATGATGTCGTTCGCGCTCTTACATACATATTCGTAACATAAGAGCAGGGTGTCCTACTTACTCAGATTTGAGTACCTTAGCTCACAGCAAAGTCCCTAGGAGCTCTGCAAAACCTGAGAGGAAAAACTATTGCGGTGCAGGTTGCCTAACAAACAGTCTTGTTTTGATAATTTTTCGATTTCATACATAGGTAGCAGCACCAATCGAGATTTCTCCATAATTTCCATCTACAACAGGCATCGACGTTCTGGTGTTATGTGCTAAGGAGTAGATGTCGCTACTTGCAATGACAGCTGCGTTTTATGACCAAAGGGGGAGTTTAAGTTATAGAACGAAAACATACGGAGATCTTCTCCGTAATGGTGGATGTTTGTTTAGGTAGCGGTGTGATTATTTTCTAAAATCGCATGTTTATAAAGTGAATATTGAAGTGACGGATGTATTAAACTCATCAGTATTATGCCCGTATTGTTCGTGTGAGTAGTTTTTGTTGTGAAGGGTAAAGGTGTTACTCGAAATCCAGCCCAAAATACAACACAGTAATGATCCAGGAACACTTGACATGTTTTTACATCGGGGAAAAATAGTGTATCCTGTGTGGTTTTAGACGGTGAAGTTCGTGTATTTATAGTGCTGAAGGATTTTCAGAGAATTTCGTTTGAATTTTTGGATGTAACTGGCTTCCCAATGGAAAACCAAATTGAGCGGGAGTCCACCGGGGCCTTAGGCGGCCTTTTCCAGCACATCATACAAGACATGAAGGTAGGGGATTTACTTCCACGGAAAATCATTTCCTTCACTTCCTGTGTTTTTAGAATTCCATGTCCTTTTCATTGATAAATGCCCGATTGAAGAACGCTATTTATTTGTTATGATACGAAGACATTCGCTCATCCACAGTTCGTTCAGGTTTATCTAACACCTGTTTTTAATGTGGTAATAAATTGCATCGCGGCTATTTTTTGTTTCCTCGGATGAAAATTAGCACAGATGGCTCATTTGCGTGCAACACGTGATGTTTGTAAAATTTGTGAAAATCTATTCGTTCTGGGGGACCCCGCGCCATAAATCCAATACGAAAATGAAGCGCATTTAGAATGTCTCAATAAATAGGCGCTCCCCCTTGTTTCGGATTTTGTGGGCTGAAACCACCAATTTAGGCTCTCGGCAAATCCGAAAAAATCAATACGAAACAATTAGAATTTTTTTATTTATTTTAAATGCAACGGGGACGCATTTCTGAAGATTATTTTCATACCTAAAATTTTGCATTATTTTATCAATATATGTCAATTAGAAGAAGGAGTATTTTCAATTATCATTTCTTAATCTATTTATTAAGTATATTTGTTTATGAAATATTTTGGTTTTTGATAAAATTGGTATTTCCACACGTATTTACCAAATATAAAAAATATTGGTTTCAAATACAACTACGCTCAACAGATTTGTTTGCGCGATGTATAAACATCAATGTTGTGTTCTAAACCAGATATCCGCATGCATAACTTCGTCCAGCTACTATTTTTGGTATTTACTTTGAAACATTTAGATTTATCCTAGCCAGTGTACATTGCAGCAAAAACATTCTAAAACCAACTGTATCGACAGTATCTTGTTTAAATTTTAGAAGGTTACTGTCTAAGCTTTCGATTGGTTTTCCTAACAAGGTTTTAAAAGAGCTAATTTTTATTAATGACTATAGACATGATTTTATGTAAATTTTTTTTTGTTACATATAGCTTTTAGAACAAACTAAATAAAATGATATCTATTGTTGGTGTAAAATTTGGAAACTAGCATCTATTGCGTCTAAAAATCGTTTTGCAAAAAACAAAAAAACCCATCATTTTTACAAGAGCAATTAATCATCAAAACAACTTCAACATAGATTACTTTTTTAAACTAGGAACAATAAATTTAGTAAATTGTTGGAATTTATGTATATGCAACAATATTCTGCGTCATTTATGTATATCCGGATGATGTACTCTTTACCAATGGACATAGTTGCTGGATAAATTAATTCTTCCTATCATCCTACAGCTATATTTGTGTTCATTTTTCACACCACAATTCCCCCCTCATTTTTTTCTGACATGGAAGAAGTCAAAGGAGTCTATTATTAATTATTAAGCAACCTAGCAAAATTCAAATTTGTAATTGCCACGCATTACTGCCTAAATATGTTTACAATTCTTTCATATTTTATACTCCTTGTCGCATTTATTATTTATCAGTTAAAAATTGAGTACTTATTTAGTTTTAGTTGCTATGATCGAAGAAGAACTTTGATCTGTTAGATTATTAAAATCAAATGCATAAGAACAACTAATCCATATCGTATGTGTGAATCCATGGGTAAATTCTTGAACTCTATCTAAATTCCTATAATTCGTATGCTTTACCTAGGTCTCATTCCATAAGAAATTGAACTTTATGTAGTTTCTATAAAAGTTCGAAAAGTTACAAATCAAATATAAAAGATCTGTAACAAATGTTTAAGCATCTTAAACCGTAGTATCTATCTTTATTTTATAAAAAATATTAACTAAACTACACAAATAATACATAGTATCTTTCTAGATTTCTTAATAAAAAAATGACGATGCAATACCTTAGCAACAATTCGTCCTAAGTTTTTCATTAAAAAATTAAATATTACCAATTTTTGATTTTATAGCTTTTTATGAAAATTAATTTTTTGTATGACTATTAACTTAATAATAGCATGACATCGTGCCATTCTGGCATGAATTCTTTTAGACAATATATTTTTAGTTTTTGTAATATGTATCTTGCATTGCGAATTGATCAGCAGACACACTGTACTTTTTACATTTCTCTCTTACTAGGCGAAAAATAGTATTGCGATCACAAATACGTCCAGATTTTGATAGATCACACGACTATAATAGAAAAAAATCGTAGATATATACCAGCCTTTGAGACATGTTGGACTACCAGAAGTATCTGCACACATTTCAAATTTTTTAGTTATGCTATGTCTTTAAAAAGTAGTAAATTTGAAGTCATTGCAAAGGCAATTAAAAATTGGTACATACAAAATTTATACTAGACAGGGGACTTGTAGTATTTTTTTTTTTAATTTAAAATGTTTCTTATTGTCTAGGCAGTGGAGCCAAAAAATCGACAGCTTAATATTGTTCCTAAATGTTAAACATGGCGGCGATACACGGGACAAAACTATAGATGCTCTTAAGCGAATTGGCCACCTAAGAGAAACGGATAATGAATTAGAAACTGAAGTATTGAGATTTATTACAGATTAGTCCAAAAATCAAGCGATATTTATCTTAATAAGACCGTATTCATAAAATGCAGATATGTTGACTTAATAATGATTTTTTAGTGCTTATGAAATACTTTTGTACTCATATTTTTAAGCCTGTTCTTTAAGGTACTGCCACCCATCAAGTAAACGAAGCTTTTTTGTTTCTTGATAGATTTTTATTGGGGGATTTAGATAATTCTTGATGTTTATTATTGTTTTCCATTATATATTACATCACAAAAACACTCAAAATTAGCTATTTATAGATCTGTTTACACCTAGTCTATTATTTACTGGATTATATAGAAGCTAAATTTTTAATTTTCTTATATCGTAGAAAATAGGAATACATTTAGAACCTTGTAAGCTTATCCGAGGTTTTTTCGCTATCACTTATTCGTAGAATGGGAATAAGAAAAACATCACTGTAACAACATGAAAACTTAAATAATCTTTGCAAAGTAAAATTAGAAAACCAATTGTCCACCAGGATGTTAGGGAAGCTTTTCGGGCACTTCATGCTAGACATGAAAGAAAGGCGCTTACTACTTCGGAAAATTATTTCCTTTGTTTCCCTCATCGATAAATGCCTGAACGAAGAACGTTATTCATTTGTTACAGTATGGAAAGGGATTCGCTCGCATAATAATAGTATATAAATCATCTCTTTTTACTGTCGCAATTTTGACAATTTTTTTCACCGTTTAGCAACAATTAGCGCAGATGACTCTTTTGCGTGCAACATATGCTTGTAAAATTCGTAAAAATCTATTTTGTAATGTTCTGATGGACCTTAAATCCTAAATCAGATATGTTTTATGGTGGCCCAATCGAAGTAAAGCCTCCACTCGAATAAAAAAATAATTACGATGCCATTCGGGCTTAATTTTATTTTAAATAGGACCACAAACAAAACAAGCGAAGCTATAGATATTATATGATCATTTACACTTCTTTTAAAAACAGGAGATTAATTCAAAATTTTGTTGAGATTTCTTATCATTTTTGCATCTCAAAGGCAATCCAAGTTATTGTTGATTTTTAATGATACTCCTTCCAGTACTTATTCTGAAACTACAAATAACAAGTTCTACAATTCATTTATTATTCTAGAAAAGGGTTCATAAAGCAATTTCAGTCAATATCTCAGTGTCAATAAAGGGCTATGCCAGATATTGAGAGGATTATTTTTACTTTTTTTATAGCTGAGTTTTGATGAAATAAAACCTAGCAAACTTCACAACTTGAAACAATTAATTTAAACCTAAAAGTGTATTATTCACTGTTATACTCGGTGCAAAATCAATAAAACGTTTCAAATTTTATTTTCCTTGACGATCAATAGGATGTATTTTCAACAAAATATTTTTTATGTGCATGTCAATTTGTCATTGGTAATTGTTGACCCAGTTGTTTAAATTATCTGTTTGCCTTGTTGATTTGTGTCGTTATCGACGTACATATTCTGTTGCGAATTAATTTAATTATCGACCTGTTTGAATAATATTTACTGCAAACCAATTTCTATATTTTTGTATTCGCCTATCATATGAAATGAAACTATTTTCAGTGCTGCATGAGTTTCAATTTCCCATTCTCGACGTTGTAGCACAAGAAGGGCATTATGTATATGCTGGATTATGATAATACTGGAAAAATATTATGTGATGTATTCATACGTAGGTTCCCCTAAACGAAAGCGATTTCTGATAAGTTTCTTCAAATATTTGGGTGTAACGGTCGTGAGTACATGGAAGTGTGGAACGATACGACACATTACACAAGTGTAAATATTTAATTATTTTTAACAATAAATGTGTTAATATGTCTTTTCAGAAGAGAACACAATCATGCGTGTATCATATATGTATTGCTTGTGGAATTTTGACTATAAGAACGGGCTCTATTTTATATCAGCGAGGAAAATATTTAGTAATTTGTACTTTCAAGGGCAGGTATAAGTTATCAATAGTACGATTTGTTTTTAAACTAACAACTTATGCCGACACTAAATTCATTGGTGGGGGTTTCACCCTCTCTTTTTGACGGTCACCTTGCACCCAATAGAATGCAACAAAAATCATTACTGCGGCAGCAGGAAAATTGCTGTCCAAAAACAAACATACAGATGTTCATTTTCAGTTACCTCTGAAAACTGCAGAATGGGTATATCTTGAATGTTTGCGAAAACGAATATATTATCTTGGGGACCATTGAGGGAACGCCAATCAAATATTTACGCTCTATCAGCAGAATTCATATGATACCCCCTGGTTATTTACCAAGTCATATCTCACCATCGCGGTGCATCACCGAGAAAATTCACGACCGTGAGATAAGGGTGCGTCGTGCAAATTGGCTTTCATATGCATAAAAGCTAACTAACCCCCTCGAAAACGAAGCGAAGGGGAACTCCTCAAGGTCATTTAGAATCAGGAAATGATGGTCCAGAATTACAGTCGCTCGCCGCCTTGGGGGACCCGCAGCTGGTGAGTGCACTCACTTCACTTTGCCATAACAGTTCTTGGCATAAGAGACCGGTCTTATATAACTGTCTGGTTTTTATTAGAGGTTTTGAAATTACTAAAGCGATCTTCGGTGCGGTTCTCGGCTTTAAAAAGTAACGTAAAAATTATGTTGCAATATGGATCGCCACGGACTTTACATTTACTTGCTAAAATATGTTCGTAACGGGTCATGGTTTCAGTGGGACCGGTAGCGGTACCTCAAGTGTCATTAAGTTACTAAAGTTGATTTTTTCTTTATTAATAAAGCTTTTTGAAACACGTTTAATCGAGCCTTATCACCATGATTTTGTCACTAATTTTGTAATCAAAAATCTGGAGTGTCTCCACTCAAAATTCCCGTATCAAAATATGTACTGCATAAAAGTACTTGCGATTAACAATAACAAAACAATAATCACCGGCAATGCAAAAATAAAAATTAAAGTTTAAATTTTCATAATTTGGAGCTGAAACTATATATAAATGTATTTTTCTCGACTTTTATTGATTCTACAAAATCCTTACCAACATTTTTTCTTGAGAATTGCAATATTGAACGCTTGTAAGCCTGCACAAAAGTTTAATTTTAAAGTGTGAATTCATAACTTATCAACCGAAACCGACAGGCTGAGAAATGCCGCTGAATCTAATAGAAGAAGAAAACAGTTTAAACTGAAGTTTCCATATACATGCTTATAATATAGCAAAATCTCAGTCGGCGTGCATCACATTTTCGTAGCCAACTTTATTTTTTAAATCAAATATTTCCTACGCTAGTAATATTGGATATTATAATAACGCTTAATTTTTCCTATGTAGTAAATGAATGTTGCATTATTATTATTTCATTCCCACCAAAATCAATTGTAACAAAAAAAGTAAAACGCCGTGTCAAACTAGAACGCCGGATCTTTGCATTAGGAAGCGGGCGTTTTGACCACTCAGCTATTAGATTCACTTGTATTTAACATAAGTTACTGCGATATTAAATGATAATAGTTATTTTTATAATTTTGACTATTTTTGCTAATTTTTGGCTCTGTAATCGAATTAAAATATGCATTAATGCGATATTCACGATAGTTCTTCAATCTGCAGCATTTTAGCCGAAAATATTGCTAAAAAATTGCAATTTTTGTAACAAAACTTTTTAATAAAAAATCCATTTCCTGCAGCTCTTTCGCCTTGAAACTTCATATATAAGATTTTTTTGGTGTGTTTTAGGTGTGTAATAAATTTCAAGCTACTCGCTCTATTTAAACGCCTAGTTTACTTGAAAAAATTTTAAAACTGTGGAGGTAAATAGGTACTTCCGGTGATCCTACATGCCTTAAAAGCTATCGCGTTTACATACATCCACACTCGCACACAAACACATAAACACACAGACAACATATCAAAAATGGTTCAAATGGATTCAGGGGCTCTCAAAACGTAAAGATCCGCCAAAATCGCATTTTTTCATGATCTCAATACTTTCCCCTTATACTTCGTATAGTAATACAGGAATGTAAAAAAGGGAATTATGGTAAACTACAGTAAACAAAACCTCTTAGTTTGCACTATTTTATATACATATATTTTGATAAATGTTAAAGTCTAAGGATCTACATAAAGTTTATTGAATAAATTCTTATTAAATTAAACTTTGCTGTGTGTATAGCGCTATCGAGAAAAACATTGAAAAATGTAAATTGGATAAACGTCTTTAATTTTAAAACAGTTTCCAATTTCCCTAATTTTTTAATTGCCTTTTAAAGCTGATTTACACCTAAGTAATGGCAGTTTTACATAATAGCTCAACATTTTTAGTACATTTAAAAAAGCGAGTACACGTGATCCTCAAGCAATATTATTCATATTAATTTCAGAAAAACAGCCCTGATAATTATTAGGGTGGGGCATTATGATAAATGACTTTAAAAGTTGTACACCTAGGGGAGACCGAGCTGGAACAGTATCATATTTTCTGTTAATTAAAACGCTAAAATTGTGTTTTTCTGGCGATTAAAACGTTGACTTAAATGTTTGCAATTAGGGTAACAAATTGTTTGTTTTTAATGATGCCTTAATTAATTGTCAAAAAATGATATTTAAACGCCCCGCATTGTGATTGTTGGGCTAAGTTTACATCGATCGAGCGTGTAACGAAATAATTATAAAATTCCACTAAAAACTGGAAAATATTCAGTAGAATAATTAAAAAGCCATGAAAATAAGCGCGCATACACCTGTTCTTTGAGTGTCTAAATAAATATACAAACAGCAGCAGAAGCAGCACCATTTCAAAACATCCCATATGGTTTTATTTTTGTACGAGTCAAGTTTCAAGAGTAAAACGGAAAAGCTCGGGTTACACTGTTAACCTCTGACCTAAGAGAAGTTTCTCCTTGTTTTTTTTCTGTTTATAGTAGAAGCCTAGTCTTATATATTTTTCACAACTTCATCTCAATATAACGTATAATATTTACTATACGCGCATTTTTAAATACATTTTGTTCTGAAATTCAATTAGTTTTCATCAGATCTAAAATATTTTAAGATGTTATTAGTTATATTAAACGCTCATTGACAAAAACGGCATTATTAAATCTTTGTACCAGCTAATTTTTAGTGGCACGTGCCACAGCATTAGTGATTCAACTTGCGAATTATCTCGTTTTGCACATGTGTTGGCTCTCCGGAGGCTTCGTCGGTAATTTCCTTTGAAGGTCCGTAATTAAAATTAGCGGTAAATGTTATGTATTACGCAGTTCTATCTATTCCATGACAGGTCAGCGATACAATGTTGTAATTTTGTTTTCATTTTAACGAGCACGTGCATTGCGGACTGCACACAAAGCACTGCATCAACTTAATTATGGTTGAAACGAGCGTTCACTCTAATTAATTCCTTGGGCAGGGCCTACACCATCTTACAAAAACGCTCATTTTCATGTTTTTTCTTAAGTTTTTACGTAATTTAATGGATTCCAAATATGAATAGGAGCAAGGCGAGCCACCCACAATAGGGTCGTCGTTCTCGCGAATAAGGAGGAGTTTCGAGATACTTTTTGATGTTCTGCGTTAACGAATTAATTATTAACGTCTATTGTTTGTATGGTATGCCGCCAAGTGTTGCCATAGTGGATAAAATTAATTACAACTAATACATATTGGGTTGGACAATTAGTAAGAATAAAATCGAGAAATGTATCAGCATCAGATATTATCACTTTTTCGTACGAAAACTGAGTTTTGGGCCAAATTCAAGGGAGCATTTAATATAATTCCTTCATTTAAAGAAATTTTCAGTTGAGGCGCATCGATTGTCTGTAGAAGCACATAGCGAGTCTGTCTTACGGTTGAGAAACCTTGAGTGGTTTTTAAAGTTTAGGAACGAAAAATTTGTGGTCAATGACTACGAATGTGACCGTTGAAAGTATACAAAAACGTGAAATTGGGCATGTGAGCAGGTACTTGACAGGCATTATTGAAAAGAGTTTTGGGCATCGTGTAGCCATTGGTAATTAAAAATTAAAATCACGATATCCCGAACAAGAAGAAATTATGGTGACCACAAGACAATGTTTCAACATCGCCTGGCAAGTCGAAAGTTCTTGGAAAAGCTTCATGCTGTGTATGTAAGATTAGCTTGGCGTCATGTATTATGAGTAGCTCAAACCGAACAAAACTATTACTGAGGCTCTCTATTGAACATAAGATGAGATTGAATAAAGTACTCGAGAATAATCATCCTCATTACTATCACATTATTCTGCATGATAATACTCGTTCAAATGTTGCAGCTTTGGTCAAACCAATCGATAGGGCAAATTTACCCTACCCGCCGTATTCACCAAATGTTGGTCCTCCTAACTACTACTTATTTCAATCGGTGACACATGTGATATGCCTGGCTTCCACAATCTCCCATCATCCAACACCATATCGTGAATTTTTCCAATTATTTCGTGTGTAGTGACCTCACATGGGCGTCCAGAACGTTCCGCATCTCTTGTTCTTATGTGGCCGTAACGAAATTCAGTAAATCACTTTTTTACTATTGAAATTGATGGTGAAGTCCTCAAAGTATTTATCAAGCTTAGCCATTGAGTGATGGTATTCCCGCAAAAAAGAATGCTTCATGAGTATACATACTTTACTTCTCTCTATTTTCTTCACATTTCAAGTAGTCGTTTGCTATCAATGGCTGACAAACACAAACGAAAAGACTCAGCAAGTTCAAAATTTGTAAGAAGTCAACTGACATATGATAGTTGATAGGAGCAGTGTTGCCCTTCCATTCAAAAGGCTGAAAGTGCAAAAGTCACAGACGTATTGACCCAAGTCCCAAGCGAATATATTCGTATTGGGCATACATATGTTGATGACGAATATAGTCGTCTTAATCGTTAGATACGATTCATTTACATTTTTTATATTAAAAACAGCGGCAACCTATTTATGCTCCTACTACAATATATTGAAATAAAACCAGATGCGAGGTAGATTGCGTCTTCGCTATTAAAACTTCATACTAAAACCCTATCTGCTGACTTTGTGCAATAGCAAACGAGTTGTATAAAATGAACGCTATGTATACAGCGTATATTACATTATATCATAATCAACAGAATAAATTGCTTCGTAACTGATGGATTTCGGTTTAACTGGTTTCCAGGGATTCGTCACCGCAAAACCATCACAAGTTCATGTGTTCATTACAGATGAGCTGTAATCTGCGGCTCGGTAAGTCACTATCGGAGGTTTTTCGGAGCCAATTGTGAATTCATAATCGGTACCACGTGCATTCTGCAGATTGCGGTCTCAATTTCATATTTATTACCATAATTGTGTGTCAATTAGATTTTATTTGTTTGGCGTTGAAGTAGTATTTTCGTCGGCTCGCTATCAGCCATAGGATATCAAGAGCGTATGTGCATAAACAAGAAGATAGCTTATCAACTGTGGGATTACCACAGGATTTAAAAACATAAATTTAAAACAACGTTTATACCATCGCGTCGAGTTAAACGTGATATTAAAGAGTATAATAACATCAGTAAATTGGGTCATCAAACAGCTCTCACTATTTAAAACCTCTTGTAACACTCTTTAAAATGTTGTAGGTAAAGGTCGGATCGGCTCGTTTCATTACAGACCTTTCTATTCGTGAGAAGTTGGCTATTCATAATTATGGCGGATTCGAGGCAGAAAATCTTACTCAGATACTGTTAATCCATGCTTAGCCGAGGTGCTAAGTACCAGATTTTTAAGTACTTATGGACTGAGTTTTGTTTCTAATTTCGAACTCTTTCCATTCTTTTTATTGATCCGTTAGGAGGTAATTGTTTTTATGCAAGAAGCAATAATAATAATAAGGCTAAGGCTAAGGAGCGAACTGGCCGAATTGATTTCAAGCAATTCCTGCATAGGGCGGGCTGGTAGAAAGGTATTATAGCACCGGCAGGTGCGTGCCTGTATCAAACGACTAAATTGGGCATGCAAATGTCATTTCGCCTCGGTGGAAGTTTAGCAAATGGAAAAATGAGAAATGTTCAGCTATTACACGGCGTTTCACGTGCTGATATAGCCCAAACAAATTTGTTCCATGTTTTGGATATAAATGTGATAGATTACGAGCGCCCTGTTTCCACTAATTCTGTATTCCGGTCTAAAATTAGTTGTAGTTGTAAATGGAGGTGTATATTTACATATAAAGTGCGCCATCTGGCATGAAATCTTGACGTATTCACAACTTTGCCGAGGCCTGAGAAAGGAAAAACTTAATTTTATTAGGACATTCAAGGAAAATTCGATTAAAAAACCATTTATTCAAACGATGTTCATTTAATTTAAAATACGGACGAAAATTTGGATTTCAAACTTTGAATGCACACTTAAGCTATGCGTTGTATAGACTTGAACTTTACACGAACTTTTTTGCCTTATTATATAATTAAAAACGAATTATTCAATTATTTAAAATGACAAAACGAGAGAACGTTAGAACTACTAAGTTTACTGGAGCGTTAGACCAGATAGATATTCTAAATATTTCTTTTAGAAACTTCAAGAACATATTATATTTCCTTTTACCGGGTCTCAATATCAACGATAATAATTATATCGCAATTGTATTTGTTCATTATAACAATGCAGTAGTCTGGCCAGTAAAATAAACAATTTCCGTTCGCCTATATGTAATAATCGTAGGATGTGATGTACATGCAGAACGGAACGGTCCTTGCACTCTTTGTGTACGTACTACGTACTAACAATGATTAATTGCCTAGAATAGAGCATATTAATTTTATATAAATTAAGCGGACTCTTATTAGCTACACACTCGAAACGAAAATTCAGCTCGTTTTGTGCAAGAACACGCTGAAACGACTGGTAACCCTAATGAAAGGAAGTGCATCTGGTGTTAATGCATCCACTGTTTTTCTAGCACTCAATCTGCCGTATCCTGATGATGCAAATTTATGCAAAATCAATTTATAGGAGTTGGTTGTATAGGTCGACGACCCAATCTATGGCAATTACCTAACGATAGGTTGCTGTGAAGAAGACCAATGTATGATATTATTAGGCATGGAGAACCAATTTGTTCGTTGGGCTCACTTTTGAAAGTGACGTCTTTGCGCGTTCAGTCCTTCATCCAAGGCGATAATATTCTTCAAAGGAATAACCATTAAAATCCAGCCTACGTAAAAGTGCCCTGATTTTCATTTTAAAATAGTGAGTTTTGTGCTTGTTTTTATCACTTCTGACTAATTCGCTAGATCTAGATGGATGTAAACAGATTTTTACTAAAGTACGTGAAACACACAAAAACGCAATTATAACATACACTATGGGAAGCGATTAGTGTTGCTATATACACATTTCCATGAGTATTCCCTAGTGGAATTTTTAGCATGGAAAAATCGTAAAATACTTTATTAATATAGATACATTTTATGGTGCACAACCGTTACATAATCTGAAACCCAATGTTTATATACCAATTAGTGATTTATCTACAGTTATATAAATATTCCTTGTACGATATGCTCCTATTGCACTGATGATGTAGCTAATGGCTATATTATGATAATATATGCCGTGTAACACATAAACGACTGCACAAGTAGAAATAAAAATTACAAAAAGCGCGCATAATTTCTAATGTATATGAACATTTGCATTCTTATTTTTTCTTTGTTGGATACTTGTTTAAGATTACTTGCTATTTGCATACATGTGCGGGAGTCGCAATGGGGTGATGATTTTGTATGTGCTATGCTGACGCCGCACTGCAAGAATTTCGTTATCGTATATCGTTGTAACTTCTTCTAGAATTGATTGCAACGTAAATAGCGGCTCGCTAATCATCAAGAACAAACATCTTGAGATAAAAAACGTTTCAGAATATCACTTGAGTTTTGCTTTTAATTGAACTTTTTTTAAAAGTTTGCAATTATTAATTGGCCGTCTTGCAGAAAGATTACGGAATGCACGATGCACCCAAAAAATAATTTTAATTGCCTTCGGGACTAACTAAAGAATTTCACCTGCCTTTTCTGGAATTTAAAGTAAATAATTGCCGTTTTTAGTGTAAATATTAATATAAGTACGATTTTAATATCCCTTATAATCAAAGGGTGTTTATAATTTAACTCGCTATTCGTGATTTTGTTTGCCCGGTACACATTTATATGCTTTTAATTGCTTTTCATGCCTCGTCTTTGGAATTTCAATAATTTACTTATAAATGTTCGCTTGTAAATCCTTAATTCGCTTGGTTTTTACGACTTAAATCGACTTATAACTTTTATCACGTTTTATAAGAGCTGCAGTTTTAATCACTAGCATATTGTTGAAAGGTGTGAAATCCAAGATTAAGAGCGACTAAAAATGTCTAGTAAATAGGGCTTGACGATATAATCTGCACTTCTTTGGACTCATTCATTAGATAGTAATAGTGCAATAGAAAGTACAATGTAGACAATCAACACCGATGCAGTGCCATGGGAGGCATCATCGCTGTGAGTAGGTGCATTGAAAGTTATTCTGCGGTTGGATCGATTTACTGTTATGCAAATTCGCTCGTGTGGTGTAGACATGAATTAAAACGTAAATAACTGTTATTTTCCAATACCCAGGCCGAATCTTCAATGAGCTCGGTTTGGGAAGACAAAGAGCATATAAAAAAAATGAAACAAAATAATCGATAAGAATTAAACGACTATCATCAAACAAACACAGGAATGTTATCGAAAATTACACCTGACAATCCTATACAAAATGTGTGAAACATGGAAAACTTGAAACATGATGCTTTAAAATGTTATATTTTTATAGACAAGCTGTCTTATTATTAATGTTTCTTGTGAATAACAAATTTTGAAGAAAAATTGTACAAGATATAATCAAGAGACTACAGAGAAATCAACAAATATAATGAACAAATTACGAAAAACATTGCATGTAAATCCAGTTTTGCGGCAAAGCTATGCAAAAAATGTATGAAATACGAACTGCAAAATCACACCATACTGCAGGAAAAGAAAATTATTTCTTAAAAACAAAAAATTGCTATGTAAATATATAATGTAGAAATTTAAGCTTATTCGAAGTGTACAAAAATATTACCAAATTCATGCGTTCGTATCATGTAATGTCTGTTTTGTAGACAGGTGCATAGAGCGCGCCCCTAATAAAATGTAAGCATTAAAAAAACTCAACACGTAATTAACTTAAATTCACAGCTTCAGTGCGATACTCGCAGTAGTATAGCTCCAGCAAATTATTAAAACTTACTTTGTTATTTGGAATATGGACAATACTTTTTTACGGCTCTTCGGGTGTTCCAATGTAAAGAAAATACGACAAAATGCGTCCGTTCTCGAAGTGTGCCCGAAAAGATGGTCGCGATATGACTCGCAAAAGCAGGTCATGCAATAACAATTCCTTTACAAGTTCGAAAAACAGTTAATGCTGGTACTCAACCATTTGTTCACTGCGAGTAATCACGGAGCTTCGAAAATTCAACCCAATATGACGAATCATTTTTCTACCAAGTATAACCATCCACCTCACAGTCCCGACCTAATCCTAGTAATTTTGTTTATTTTTCCGAAAAGCATGTACAGATTGCGTTGTCATAGGTTCTAATTGCATTTATAATCGCAATTTTGACTGTACCAACAATCGAGTGTAGTAACTGCTTCCAGTATTGATTCAAGTGAATACAAAAATTCAAAATAATCAAGTTTTGAAAATCTATTTGGCGTCCTCTTCTATCCCCATATGCAAAACTTAAAAAACAACCCTCGTAAGTTCAGAAATAAAAGATCGTCAAAATATAAATAAATCAGAAATATGCACTAATTATACAAAAAAATATGGAAAAACAACGCAAACCCTATGAAAAACCACAAAATGATAAACTATTTTTCAGAAAATATACGAAATCATGCAAAAAATGCCAAGAAACATATATGAAATTCAACAAAATTATTAACAATCAGATTTCGTAGGAACATGATTAAATAATTTACCACACAGTGCACTTCTATTAAACAATTTTGTAAAATGTGTCATGCGCCAGACGCGACGGTTTGGATAAGGCGAATGATTAATGATTGATATCACACCAAATTTTTGTAAAAAGCAACTATCTACATTTCAGAAGAAAAAGCATAAATAATTAATCATCGATCTAAGGATGGCAGTGGCAACAAAAAATCCAGTTTGACCTTTCGAGTCTTAATTAAGCCGTTCATTTATTAAGGAAACATAAAGATAGTATCATTATTACGTCGCTTTACATCTGTTAAACCATATATCCTTGTATTAGATGTAAAGATTATGGGGAGACTCGGATGTCTTGGAACGAAAATAATCTCGCCGTTGAGGAAGTACGAAGCAAAAGAAGAAAATAAACTGTTGGTGCGAGCACTGTTGCCTTAGAATCTTGAAGTCCATGACTAAAGCGCAGAATATTCTGTAACCAAGCCTCGGCAGACCTAAGTGTAAAAGGATTTAAGTCGAGGAAGCAAGCATGATAAACCAACTAATCTTGGAAGGTCAAAAAAGCATAAAACAACGTATTTCTTACTCTCTCGGGTCGTTAGATATTGGTTTCCTGAAATTAGTTTGCGGCTTACACCTTATCTTTATAAATCTACAATGGGTTTCCGTTTGAAACTCGTAAGAATTGTGCATTTCTGGTGGAACAATCTTCTAAAGTTTCCACTTGGTTTTATTTCCGCGCTACTGCGACAAAAGCTCGAACAATTTGAAGATTTGCAATATATGCATTTATTGTTTGCCCAAATACCCTCATCGGCGAATTGAGGCAGACAACTTTCAATCTGTAATATCAACAAATTTAAATCGTTGGTAAAATATCTACGAATACTTAGTTCAAAACCATCCCTTACCAAAACACGTCAGCATATGCTATCTAGAAATTGATAAAACCGCTTCTTTTTCATCTCGTTAATTATAATATTTGTATTTCAATTAATCGCAGAAAAATTTTAATTATTGTTTTTAATTAGGATACAATAAGTAGTTAATTACAGCTGATAAATCTGAGAAGTAACCGATAAAATCTTTGCAAATTCGCAAATGTGGATGGCTCGTAGACGCTCAAAGGATATTGACGAGGCTCTCTAAACGGGATCTCGTTGTGAATATAAAATATCCTCAATTGGCGAGCAAAATCTGTCTGCAGCAATTTGCAGATTAGGAAAGTTTATAAGCCTACGCGGAAGCTTGCGAATTTCTGCGATATAATTGCACCAGTCGAGCTTATTTGGTCTTGGGTAGGTCTGCCTGCCATTCGCGTTTTGCTATCGAAACACCCACCTGGTTAAGAGTACGTCATCGGGGCGATGTTATACGACCTGACGACCTTCGACAATCTTGCCGTAAGAAATATACGTGTGGTATAGTGAGTGCCAGTTTAAAGAGCTCACACAACAAACATCTCGTTCATCAAGTAGATCAACATCATCTTTAATAGCTTGTAACTGTACCTTCTTATATCCAATTTAGCCACTTACTGGCTCGTGTACTGTAATAAACAATATAGGCACCTTTTAATTTTACGATGATTTATTAATAAATTGTATGTGTATGTTGGTACAGAGTAGCCTTTCGTTGGTTTATTGACTTGGTTGCTTGGTGTGAGATTTTATTAATAACTTTCAAAACACCATCCAACTGTAGTTTCTGGAGTTATTGTAGCATTTAGCGAATGCGTTTTAGATGTTATTCGGGGATGTTCGTTTTGTACGCAAGTATATATTCTCTATGTCCCAAATGAGTTTTCCATTAAAACAGGCAATCTAGTATATATTGCTATAAAAGTTTTATCGTATAGGAAGGAGCAATCTGTGGTAATGCAAATTTTCTTCTAGCTCTTAGCGAAAACCAAAATTTTTGCCACATACCCATTACGTGCACAACGTTCATTGAACCACAGTAGTATACTTCCATTCTTATCTAACATCATAAATTCTGTTGCGAAATTATTTGAATATTTTCAAGGCAGCTGTTATCAACCATATGCCATTTTGCACTTTACCACATGACGCGTGATTTGCAGGATTTATTGTATTTCCAACAAGCATCTGTGCACGTGTGAAATATGAGTTCCTTTTCTTAATGATTTTTTACCATGATGCTGCAGCTGAGTTTTCACCTATTTATATCATTTTCTTTGATTCTTGGGTACTCCTAAGGCTTTTTGTCACAAACTTGTGTTCATTCAATATATTTCTTCACATATTTTGTCACCTCCTTTACATTTCATCACTATGTAAGCCTAATATCTTTATATATATATATATTTCGTATGGTCAAATTCGAGAAGTCGATTTGAGAAGGTTTCATGGATATGCTTGAAAAATTGCAACATGAGTATTGACCTCGTCACCTAAAATTCTACTTGTAATCCTACAGACAAGAAGTGTCAAAATGTCAACACGGCCAACGTAAAGCCATTGATTTATGAAACCAGTTGATATTAACGCTGTCTGCAATCGTACGTGGAGTTTTATGGTCACGAAGCAACACCTCGCAACACCATCGCCATGGGTCAAAATACCGCTACTGCTTTGCTGAACAACACATGAAAACCTACAGACCCAGCTACTGTGCTATTTGTTAGCAAGTATGTGCCATTTTCTGACGAAAATTATCCGTGGATAATTTTACGATGGCTTCGTTTGTAAACAAGAGAAAGCGTTATTATGTTCCGGAAAACCTGAATGGGTAATATGTTTATTCAAATATGCAAAATGTTGGAATTATCAATGGGTTAATATAGTAAAAACACTCTAATGCGTGCTTTGAGCGACTTACCACTTGATCTATCGGATTTCCATCTTTCTCGTAATGATAAAAACTTCAATGGAGCCAGCTTATTTTGTGGAAAATGAAAATCAATTTAGACTGTATTATGTTAGCAATTAAAATTTGACACTAAAAATAGAGGATAATTTGAAAAAATGCCCTATGCTTGTGTAAATGCAGCTAATTTTAAAGTGGCCTTCGATGGCTCTGCTGCAGATTTGTTATATTAAAGCGGTTTACAGGCGATTATCGTTTAGTGGTTTATTTTGTTTGTTGTTGCCGTTCCAGAGCATACAGGTAGAGCATATCAAATCTCAATGCCACTTTAAAATAAACAAATAAATAGGTAGCTAAAAATACTAGTTTTATGTTACACATTTGCAACAAGACTTATTTTGTACACAAGGTGATAGATGTACTTGTTTTTCAAAGCCCAAGCTACTCCCGTCTACAAATTTAGTATTTAACTTACCAAGTAAACCCTCATGTTTTTTACATTTCCGTCTACCATACGAAGTATAGTAAAGCAAAGGTATTGGGATCATGAAAAAATTCGACCTCGAAATTTTGATGGATCTCCACGTTTTGAGTGCCTCTGAATCCATTTTGACCATTTTTGGCATGTTGTCTGTGCATGTGTGTGTGTGCATGTAAACACTATAGCCGTCAGACCGTTTGAGCTGGAGCAATGAAATTTGGCATACGGCCATTATCGCAAAAACTTAGATCTGTATCAACTTTTGAGGCATGTAGGACCACCGCAAGTACCCGTTTACCTTCACAGCTTTGAAAGTAGTCTTTAAAATTAAGCTATCCAATTGAAATTTCGTACACATCTTAATTATCACAAGAAACTCGCAGATACAAATTTTTAACATGATTGGAGTTAATTTTTTAATTTTAAAAATTCCAATTTTAGTAAGCTTTGAAATAAAAAATTTTACAAAACTTTTACGAAAATGCTAAACATGGAAAATATAGCATTAACAAATAGTTCCGTGTTAATTTAAAAACCGGAAGTGGGACTTTACCGTCATGAATTTCATTTTTTAGCTATGAATTTATATTCTAAAATTGGACCCTTTCTATAGTTGTGAATTTACATTTTAAAATGCCAGCCTTCGCAAAGCGTTCCATATTGCAGACTAGTGAATAGTATATATATTTTTTACACACAAAGTTTTGTACAGTACATAAAGGAATATTAAAAATATTCCGATGATATATATATA
>JAWQRO010000501.1:0-37625 GCA_033557835.1 Helochares maculicollis | reverse complement strand
CTGTTTGAGAATGTCCATCCTTGTGTTGAGAGTTGAAAATTTTACAATTATCAAATTTATTATAAAAGTCAAATTATTTGCTGCTTTCAAATCAATATTATAGAGCTAAAAAACGAGATCTAAAATAGATCAAGATCTATTTTAGATTAAAACTGTAGAATCCAAGATTATAAAATCAAGACTACAAGCTCGTAGGAATGAAATTTATGAGTCATCATCGAAAGTTTCAAATAACAAGAAAGTCAAGAATTAAAGATGAAATTTTCACAATGTTTAAAAATCCACATCTATAGGATCAAAATTTAAATATTCAAGAGGAAACATTCAGTATAGAAATACAATATTACCATGTTAAGATTGTTAAATAAATCACTCAAAATTATAACATTCATCATTACAAATTTAATTTATTAAGAATTACATTATCTATATTTTAAAATTGCAGGATTCTAAAGTCTAGAATTAATTTTGTAATCTATCGGAGTAACTTAACGTTCAAACTCAGAATTCGGAAAAAAATTAAATATCAATTAATTTATAGTTGTTTTCACCACACACATAATATGTGTGTAACGCTTTCTTACAATTTTTAGGTTAATATAAATCAAGAAAACGAATTTTAACAGCATTGTTAATTTTTCTTCACGTTTTGATTTTTCTTATTTTCAATCTATAATATTTTTTCTAGATGCTCTGAAATTGTTAATAACTTAACCATAATTCAATTTACAGACAAACGATCATAGAAAATTCTTGTTAAAAAATCACATCAAAATTGAAAAATCTCGCAGTCAACTCATTACTAAGTCCTAGCAATTGTTTCTTGAACTCACAATACTTACCCTTAAAACTCTTAAGAGCTTTTTAAAGTAAAATTTGTACTCCAATATTACAAAGTTCATAAAATAAACCTCAATTTCGTAAAATATCTTGAAGATTAATAATGATAGTAAATCCTAAAAAACTAAAAAAATTAAACATCAACTTGTTTTTGAAAAAGCCCCACAAACCACGTCTTCTAATATAATGCTATAATAGATATTAAAGACATTGCTAATTTAGAGGAAATTCCATTAAATGTGTTTTATTTAAATGTGTCTTTAGATTGATCAGTAAAAAAAATATTCTATTTTAAAACAAACTTAATTTCGGTATTTCGGGCTTCATATCTAGAAATAACAACAATAAACGTAGAATCTGAGCATAGTCTGATATCCATACATTTTTTTATACTGAGTCAAACACAAATCAATATTTCAAATTTATTTGGCGATAAAATATAGATTATTATAATATATGTTGCAATTACATATAGCGATAATTATTTAAATGAAAGGTGCCCCTAAACATAAACGCATACATCGTGTCATAAATGGCCAAAACGGAGTCAGGAGCCCTCAAAATGTGAGTATTCGTCATAATCTGGAGGTCGAGTGTTTACATAATCGCAATATATTGGTGTTTATATATATATATATATATATATATATATATATATATATATATATAAGCATCGTATCTTACAAATTCTGCCTTGCATCTGTAGTAGTCAATACTTTTTGACCTGTAGAAGATTTTTGATTGTTGATATATTTAATTTGTTTAATTTTTGAGGTTGATGTGAAATAACAGTCACAAATAAATGTATATTTTGCAAACATTATTTATGACACTGCTGTAATAACTGTTTCAAAATATTCATTGAATTCAGCTTTTTCGGTGTCATCTCACCATTTATTTTACTACAACAGACGAGATAATTAGTTTTACGTGATAGCGTTATCACAATAAGAGAATTTCATGCCTAATGGTGTAAAAATTATTTATGTTGAGTTTTGGCTGGTCACAACTTGTTTGGTTTTATAGTGACTGATCATTTAAAATTGTGTTTGCGTTAAATTCAGTTGAAAATTGAATTTGTTTGTATGATAAAATTATATATTTAGAGAGAAAAATAAGTTTCTTTTGCCAAATCAGAAGAAATATTTATAAACACAGTTAACAAATGAGCATTCATAAAGAGCATGAATTAAATTCCTCTAAATGTTATGATAGGTTTTTTAAGCCTCAGGCTGCAGACTACTAAACGTACCAATAAAATAACACAAACTTTTAAAATTTAGTTCTTAGATACTATTTTCAAAATAAGTTCAATGCTACTTTAGTATTCATTTGCGAGGTGGTAGTATTATTGAAATTCCAAAATTGTTGTTTGTAAGATATGAGGAAGCTGCTTAAATCAATGCATTGCTTATTTCGATAATCTCTTCAATACAATCGAGCTTAGCTGGCTTGCCATTTAGATCGATCAATAATATGGTATCATAAAAGATATTTAAATTCATTATACCTGTATGAGCTGTTTTTAATTCGCAGTTATCAACCCATTTGTAAACTAAGGAAAGAGTGCATTTCTATTTCCATCAGGGCGCAATTTTAGAAACATGCCCCCAACACAAATTGCTGGTTGCGGCCTCAGCTCCAGGAAGAAGTTTTCCAGTTTAATTTATATGTTACAGGCTATCGGCTGGGAGATCTGTTGTCCGACGTGCTACCCATCGAATAAATTAGGATTTCATGAATTTATCACAATTTAACATGTCCCGCGATAATATTTCACCATTTGCATTTTGAATTTTAATTGAGATCAGTATATAAATATTTTAATGTGGCCTAATTAACCCGCCACAATTTACATATCAAGTGAGCTTAATTGCATTTTAATGTTGCTTGTACTTGGCGTATATAGCATACATACGTACAAAGAGCACAGGTATAAAGCGGCCGCTTGTTAAATCTCTCCTTGCGCGTTGTTTTGCGTGCAAACATTCATATTTCTTTGCTTTGACTTGCACAACCTGCGGAAAACAAACACAATCGTATGTTAGAAACTACTGGCATTTCACTTTTCCATGTACTAGAATTATTATCCCTAGGGCTGTTATTAAATCTATTTGATGTAGTACTTGCTGCTTTACGAAAAACACTGGACTGGTCTATATTTTAGACAGTGACTTCTGTGGATATTTGAAGGATTATTACTATGTAAGTCAAGCAGTTTTGCTATTTCATTTCTGACTGATTTCTCAAGTGGAATTTGATACAATTCTAAAAATATTTCTCCGCCTGTATTACGACAGACTGTATCAAAACGACTTCACAATGAAAATAACAAAAAGTACTGTAAATCCAGCTTATGGGTTGCATGTCAAGCACTTACCAAGATGGATGCTTCCTATGATAGCATAAATTATACCAATTAATATAAATTAAATAATCTTGTGTGGCAAAAGGCATTGCCATTATAATCCTTCTCTATATACATGTTAATTATTCTTCAGCTTATCTAAGCCAAGTTAAAAAACGCACCAACAATATAATATCTGCTCCGCCCATATTATGTTATATAAACATTTATCCTGCACTTTGTAATAGTCAACCAGATGGTCGTCTACGATATGGAGGTCTTTCATTTTGTACTGCTCGTATTGATTAAGAAATTAATTAGCTTTTATGCGCCCATGGTAATACCAGGCATAAAAGCTAATTAAACACTATAAACTACAGAATTATATTTTCTCAAAATGTTATTAAAAATATAATATCTATTAAGACTATTAAAAACACCAACTGTTAAGCATTGTAATAATAATAAATAACATGCACTTCAATCCGTCGAGCTGCGCACTCCTATTAGTAAATTAACCGAACTCCAGAAACTTTATAGTTGTTGAAATAAGTTTTAGCCCATTGTCTCTGCTCAAGGTTTCTCAGAATGAGGGTAAAGCTTCGGCAATTTTAGTATGTTTTCCTAGAAGCTATCTTGTTATTACCTTATGTAATTAGTCCTCGTTCCAATTTGTGAGCATAAAATTAAAATTAACCAGGTACATGCTTTTGTCCACTTATTAGGTGTTTTTGTCGGGCGTTTTTGCGGATTCGGTGACGCGAAAGCGCGAATCTATTACCGTTCTAATATCTTCCAACTTCCAGCTTATCAAAAAGCGATTACTTGCTGGGGTTTTTCTTAATGTGGAGTAATCCACAAGATTACAAAAGTGGTTAAAGTCCGGCACGGTGGCGCCTAAATTATTGTACGCAGTGTATGATGGACAGAATAATAGCCGCGGTCTTCCTGTTCACCGCAAAACCCGTCAGTCAGAAAACGCCAAGCGTTTTACAATCTTCTTGTTTCTGTCATTCATTCTCGCATTATTTCTACATTTATGTAGTGTACAGATCACGTCCGAGGTGTCTGGAAACATGTAGTAGATTTTTACAAGTTGTTATTTCGAACTAGCGGCATGTACTAGGCGTTAGAGGAACATTTTCAAAATTAGCATACCAACCGTACGTAAAATTCTACGATACGTGGTTACAAATTATCAGTCATTAAGGATTTTTCCTCGATCTTGGGAATGATCTACACGGTTTCATGTTCTTGAGGTGTAAAACGGAATGTAGTTTGTTTGTAATGATTCTCTAACCGTGACAATCTAAACTGGTAATTATTATCATTTTAGAAAGAGCGTTTAATTTTGGAATCCAGGCGGTAAAAAACAGCGCTTACATCTTGCTGTACTTGCGTCGAGACGTCGAAAAGTAATTACGAAGATGAAGAAAAAATATACCGACAAAAAATACGAAGCTCAAAAATTACAACGAACTGAAAAACACGACTAAGTAAAATAAATAATTGCAGATATCTTATTACACCTGTGCCTTATAACCGTAGCCAAAGCCATGGAGTAACCCGTATGTATTTACGTCTAACAGAAAGAATGTTTAAATGCTAAATGTCCACCAGGTGTTTTTAGAACAGTCGAGTTGTTGGCAAGAATGCGCAGTTCACAGCACCTATAATATTTACATTTATTAAACTTGTTATAAAGATATGTTTGAATTACATTGCTGATAATTAAATTGTTATTTCATTAAGACAATAATAATTATAAATATTCATATTTATGTAATAAATTCTCTGGATGTGTTTGAAAGTGTGTGCGAATGTAAATCGTTGACATTTTAATGTGGTTTAGTACATTAACTATGACATCAGTTAATTAAAGTCGCTGTTTTGTTAATGGATTATTTTATCTGATGAAATAACCACGCTGTGTATTCCTGCATATAATTCTGTTTTTATTAAATTTTGGTTGACATAATATACTTTTTTATATTTTCCCGTATTACTAATTTAGTAAAGCAAAAGTTTTGTGATCAGAAAAATATTCGACCTTGAAAGTTTGTTAAATATTCACGTTTTAACAGCCCCTGACATCATATTGACAATTTTTGGCATGCCATATGTGTGTATATAGAAACACGATGGGGGTTAGACCCTTAAAGATAGAGCGATAAAATTTGGCATGCGGCTGTTATAGAAAAATCAAAAATCTGTATCAAAAATGTAGAACCACCGAAAGTAGGTGTTTACGTACACAACTTTTGAGAATTGTCAAATAAACTAGTTATTAAAATAGATCTATTGAATTGAAATTTCGTACACTGCTTAAATATCACAATAAATTAAAAGACACAAAATATCAGTATGATACCACCGTAAGTGATAGCTTTTAGTTTTGAAAATTTTATACTTTCACATGCATATTTTCCTAATATATTCTGCCACAAATGATGAAAACCTGGTGAAATAGAAGTCGTAGAACATACAGCAACTTAATTCATTGTAAGTGAAAATTTGCTAATGCTTACCCAGCGACAGGTTATAGGCAAGACGAGGGGGGGGGACATTGTTCTAAATTAATTATAGTTTACATTTGTAAATAAATAGTTTTCACTTCGGTCTATTGTTACCCAACTCTGAGTGAAAATCTAAGGGTAGTAGCAGAATATTACTGAAAACAGATAGAGCTTCGATTTACTCAAAATATCTTGTTGTATTGCGTATATATTGAATTGCAACATGCTTACGTAAGATAGCCGTTAAAATTGCCTTGGAGGAAGCACTACAAAAGTCACTTTAACTGCATGTCTTGCTACCGTGATTCAGTTTTTAGACATTAATTAGGAATTAAGAAATGTACACGTTTTGTTTAAAAAGTGTTATAACATTGAGTATTCTTTGGCGTGATCAATTAAAACCAGAAGTGTGACTTTACTTGCATATCTTGGTACCATAGTTCAGTTGGTAGAATTTGGTAGCCTTACTATTATTATAAATTTCAATTTATATAGTAGGGAAATAGGGATACATTAATAACCTTACTCGGGACTCGCGCCTTGTGAAGTGAGAATGCATTAAGAAATAAATTAATTTAAAACTTCAGCAAGGCAATCTGTTGTTATTTCACCACTTTATTTCGTATTGGAATAAAATTTCTAAGCCAGGTTTGGTCTTATTTTCTTCATATTCTGTATATATATACATAAATTTTAGTACGAATTTTAATGCTTGTGTCTCAGAAAGACAACTATCACCTCTCCAGTGTTAATTTTGTTGATTTTCGGCCATTACTTTCCAAACCGTTTATAAGTAGCATGGTATTGTGTAGTTCATATTTCTTTCACCTTCAAAATCTGTCCTAGAAAATTGTATTATTAATAAAAAATAGTAAATGTAGATATGAATCATATTTTTGGGATAAAATATTTCGAAATTCTGTGCTAACTAATTAAATTATTAAGTAACATTCTTCAAGTCCTCAAATCATATAATAAACATGTAGTATATTAAATCACTTAGTCATTTAATAAACTACAAAATATAGAAATGATAATCGTAACTATCTATACACTATATTTTGGAAGTTACAACCTTTTGCTCTCTCATGCTTAAATAATTTGTATGGATTTTCTCTTCAGGTGCATATTTGCCATCTAATAATTTTAAATAAAAAAATATTGCTGCCATTGCGCAAGTTATCATATTGTGCAATTTACACAGTAAAATTCAAGATTTATATACGATCATGATAATGAAAGATAAGTTATCTTTAAGAAATGAATTAGCCAAACTATTGCATTGAACACCTAATACTGCTGCTACTAAGCTTGGTAGCACTGAATGTTTCAAAGGTAACTCTTAAATCAAGTGGCTTACAAAAAATAATGATGATTAATGGCTTTATTGAATATCTGATGAACATAAACTCATAATATTTGGAGTGCCATATATCATATTTTGCGTCCCATTGGGTGCAAGGTGACTTTCAAAGGGAGAGGGTTGCAGCCCTACTTTTGAAAGTTTATAGAATTAGGTCTAGGCATAAGTTATCAGTTTAAGTTTAATGTTACGATAGAATCTGCACAAACGCGATTTAATTGTAAATATAAGACAATTGTAAGAGAATTGTTAGGATATTAATTGAAATACAATCATTGCTATACAGTCCAATTTTGAGTTTGAATTCCTGGTCGTAATTTTTTTTCCAAGAAGTGCCTCATTTGATTCCATTATACCATAAATATATCTCTTGCACTTCCATTAATATATGTTGTGTAGTCTATGTAAATTCATAGACAAATCTTAGACCTTTAGACGTGATATGTACCGCAGTGTGGAAAGCGAATACCACGATGCTTTTTTAATGTGTTCCAATAATATAGAATTTGTCTGATATTCTTAGAATTTTCATGACAACGATAAGATAATGAGATAAACAAAAGTAAAGTACTTAAATAACATATGCCTGCCTACACATTTAAATACAAAATTTGGAATTATTTTTAACTGCATAGCCGCGTTTTCACGTTTTAACCGTTTTTGGCTTTTTTAAACAATATGCTATGTGAATTGTGCAATTAGTCTCCTAGACTTTAGCTTTTTTATGGTTTTGCAATTTCGTAACTTACAAGGATTTGAACTCCTGATTCTAGATTAGACGATCCTTTGAGATTAATTGTTTTTTCAGTTTTGATTTTTTTAGATTTTCAGCAGTTTTTGGGACATTCCAATTTTTGAACTGCATTATTTTTAATGGTGAAGTTTAAGTAGAATCAAATAAAATATACTAATGATTAAGAAGAATACGTTTACTTATATTTTGTATGGAGAATATCAATGCGAATAAAGACCATCGCAAGTTGCAGCCATGTTAATTTAAAAGAATGCCGCTTAAACAGAATAGGTTTAGAAAATTATAAGAGTTACTAATTTGCCCAATACTTACCTACTTTGCTTTTAAATTCACTTATGCTGTATAAAATGTTCTAAATAATAAAACAAAAACATTCAGAAAATAAAGAATAATGTTATTATCTCAAGAAAACAGTCACAAGAGCGAATTTATAATCTAAAGGAATATATCAGATTGAACTTTAACTTTGAATTTTTAAACGTAATCTAGGGAAGGTTTTTGTTACAATATTTAATGCGTAAAGTAATAAATATTTTTCTGTATAAATTTAAATAACTATTTATTCTTCTATTACTTGTGCAATCAAGCACCAACGATTTTCTTGAGTTAACTTTGGCAATAGTTAGCAATTCAAGTAAAAAAAAATTTCTATAATAAAACACAACAGCATAATTTGCGTTGATTGAAATTAAAAAATATATTTTGGCAGTTTTCAACAAATATCCATTCGTGCTCTTTGTTTATTTTCAAAGATTTTGGAGAATTACTTTGTTATGATCAAATTGGTGGCGTCTCCTACTTCTGTGTTTATCAAGCTGCCTTTAGGGTTTGCAAATCTACGAAAGTTCTGGAGAAAAATATTAAGCAAGTTCAATTTCATCTACCCGATTTGATTTCAATGGCTATATCAATAGAACAAATATTTTTGTTATGCGAGAAGAAACTTTCCATTTGGCTTGCCCGAACCAAAAGGTATTTAGATTCAGGGCTTGATTGATATTATCATTAACTCTATTCAACTGCATTGATCATTTTATGTCATTTCACAAACCAGTAAAATACAATATGGCTACGTTTTTTCAACAAAAACAAACTTTTCCATACTTTTGCTCATATCTGACAACGGTTCCATAACTTTTTCTTGTTGGAAAATTCTTTTTGCATTACCACTTCAACTAAAGAATCATACTTTCGAATATTAATTAAAACATTTTGCTATTCTTTGTTAAATATTAGAGTGGGATTATATCTTTTTTACATATCAATGCGTTGCTTGCTTCCATAAGATTTAAACTGAAGCTAGCAGATAGAAACGATGTATGAGAATCATGAGAAATAAAAATAACTGGCGACGACTAGACACTAGTGAAATGCCATTATGTATATTTTTGTCGTTTGTGAGCGTAGAATTCAATGTTCGTCATGAATATTGATAAGACCTAGATTAATAAAGAGTAGTGATTCAACACTAAGCTATCTGCAAATAACAAAAATCTAGGAATGAAGAAATATTGCTCTAGTTCTTTATAACTTTTCGTTCAAAACCAATGAAATTAAATGTAATCCGTGAGTAAAATGCAATTAATTTTCCAAATGTGCAAACTTACATCCTTGTTAGTTTTGATTAAATGGTCGATCGGATTCACCAGTACTTAAATGAAATAGCGTGTTTGAAACAGCATTACTCTTATATACATCATCTATCGTATAAGAAAGAACCTTTGATTACTTATCAACTAGACTTCAATAATTCAACGAAGTCTCATCTTTCTCTACATAAGTCTTGATCTATCAAATAGACCGGCTGGAACGTCGTGCAGCATCGCGAGCAAGGAACGTCCATTAAAAACATGACGCACCAACAAAAACATCTCCAATAAAAAAGTAAATATCCCCAATTATATCTATTATTTATTTGTCTATTAGAGATCTGTGGTCCCATAGTAATTACCCGCGTAGAAATATCTCAATCTGGGTTACTAACACACTCAAGCTGGTGGTACCTCCAACAGACATCACAGAAAAGTGCATTCTTTTATTATATATAAAAAACTTTACGTTAGCCTGAAGTGATGCAAATTATGGACACTCGCACGATATCCAGCAATTATTCTGTCTTGTTTTTGTTTTAAGGAATGTTTTGAAGGTGATTTCAACCGTAAGACGACGACGACGAGCTCTATACATATACGTTTCGTTTCGTTCCAAGCGAGAGCGAGCCGCACTCTCCGAAAATAATTCGTTTCAAATTTTAAATCAATTACGGCGTATGAATAACATAATGAATTAAAAATAATTATTTGCGTGTTTCGTAATTAAAGAGTAATTTTGGTTTTTTGTGTATATGTATGTATGTGGAGTTAAAATATAACGCGTATATTCATTTTTTTCGTTAGAGTAACTGTTGCGTTAATTAAATTATGGTATTAAGGTGATTAGCGCTGATCTAGTAACACATGGAAATCATAATCCCGCTGTCATTCAGCGGATCTAGCAAGCAGAGAAGCAGCGTGAAAGCACGCCCCAACGTATGCATCGCGGTTGGCGGTGAACGGGCTGTCTCGCAGCGGGCGGTCGAGCTACCGCGGCGCGCGTCTTTTGTCGACAGACCGCAGGCCAACCGATCATATTTATTGCATTAATGAATGAATGAATGTGGATTATGTGTGTAAGCCTGTATGTACATGTTTTATTGGTGCCCATGTGTGTGTTTTGATGTATCTATCTGTATGGATGTCCAGTGCAAAGTTCTGTGGATCTGACAACGTGGTGGAAGCTACCCATTGGTGATTTGTCGATCATCTGATGTGAACGGAAATGATTGATTGTAGGCTAGGATATGATTTATTGGTTTTGGTGCCCGTTCGAGCTGGCCAGTTGAGAATATTGATGGATCGAGGGAAAAAATCTTGCATTTTAAATTTCAAACAAAAATAGAAATCTATAACACTGGCCACGCCATGTAGCTACTCCCCATAGTAGATAAAATATTAACGCGCTTAACATTTTCAATGAAACAATTTTTTGCTCTAAAGCTTTCAGTAAATTATCCTTAAGTATAACCTGTCAACCGCTATCAATTGACATAGAATCCAAAAAAATCATAAAATAAAAGTTTAAATTACAGTTTGTAAATGCAATATGTAATTAGTTTTGTTTGTGTATTTTTTTATTATTTCTCATTATTTGAAATAAGTAATAAAAGGAGACGCACGCAATATACTGATTTGTTTGGCACCCGTTTAGCGTTTGCTGCAAAAAAAAAATCCAATAAGATAAAAACTCACAGCTAACAACTCAGGGGACGTTTGCCCCTTGTCTCTATCCGTTCTGTCCTCCAGTTTGCTTGATTGAGCAACCACTTCCACCAAAAGATAGTACAGAACACTGCCCTCAGGCCCAACCAACACACAGCAACAACAAAAAACAGTAACAACCACACACAAACCATGCAGGACCAAACAACCGGGCAAATCGCGTGTCAAAAACGCGCTTATTTCTACTGGAAAAACAGTGTATTGTAAAGAAAATTCGAACTAGGCATACTTGTGATATGATTGATACTGACTTTAATTCGTAAGCGCCACTTGAAATAATCCCCTCTATACAGTTACCCCACCGCGTCTCCGCATACATAATATCACACTCTATAATTTGCGTTTTTTTGTTTTATTTTGCTTCGTTGCCCTCCTCTATCCAGGGCGGCCATGGATTCATGAAGCCCGCCCAGTTAATAGCACCCTCAATTATCTTGACCGAAGCGCCACCTGCACGGTTATCTTGGTAATCCTGTCTTGCTGGAAACATCGCTAGGTGGAGGCACTTCCTTGCTGTTTTCTTGTAGAATGGCTCATTGCTAGTATTACGAGAGCCATCGAACGGTGGTCTAACACAAGTTAGTTTGATATAGCCGCTAGAAAGTGAATAAATTACTGAATTATTAATACTATAAGAGAATGTCTTAACAATAAAAATTCTCTGTTCGTCTCTTAACTAGAGTAAAATAGTAAACAAGCAAAATAGAATTTTAACAGTTTTTATTGATTGCAGAAAAAATTACATTATTTTATTTACAAGTCGTTACAGACACGTACAAAAATAAAAATCTAATTAACAATATACAAAATGCTGTACAAGTATCTACATAAAATGTTATCCTCTTAATTTATTATCACATTTTGAACTCTTTTATGGCATTTAGGCGATAACAGGAGCTGGTGACATCCCGCGATCCATATTGAAACCGATCGTTTGGATTTTTATTCGGAATTTTCAGCTCAAAATAGTTTGGTTTAGTCTAAAAATGCAACACAGCTCTTGCTTTCGTTGTATGATCTATGTCCCATAGTATCCTGGTGATGCTACATAAGAATTGGGTACGTAGCCTCTCTCCTGCGCTTTCTTAGGCTCCTCATTTTCTTTTTTCTTCCCTTTTTCATGGGTCTTGACATGTTTCGCCAAATGATCTGATCGCATGAACCTTTTGCAGCAGAATTGGCAAGCGAACCTTTTCTCGCCAGTATGCGTCCTGATGTGCCTTTGGAGCTCGTCGCTTCTAGTGAATCGCTTCCCGCAGAACATCCAACTGCAATGGAAAGGTCTTTCTCCTGTATGCCACCGTATGTGGGCTTGGAGATGAGATGTTTTTCCGTATTCCTTGCTGCAACCAGCAAAGGGGCAAACATGGGTCTGAAATGAATAACGCAAATTAATTTTATATGAATAAACTTATTGCAAAATTAAACAACGCAGTCATAACTAGCAGAAAAAATTCGCAATCCTTATGTAGCCGATATACGTTAAATTTGTTTTTGCTAGGTTGATACCGGCAAATAATGTAAAAATTCGGGGAGAAAACGTTAGTTTTAATATGAAGGAGATAACATTTGTTGAATTTGCGACGTCACCAAAACAAGTTCGACCACTAAAATATCAAATGGAATGGAAATTGAGCGACATATCATTTTAATGTAACTCAATTTTCTTTACAATAATGTAATGTTTTGTGACTTTTGACACAACAGTTAAGAGAACGCCATATTTAAAATAAAATAACGATATTCGTACATTTCAGTTAATTATAATTGTGAGCATTAACAGACTTTAGATTTGAAATTAATCCAGAATCAGATGTGTAGAACTGAAAAATAGGGTCTTTAATATGGTGTTTATTTTGTAGTATGCATTAAGAAATTTAATTTATCACGTTGTTTGCTGATCATTCAGTTATTATTCTTTTACCTATACATCTCTTAAGAAAATTTTCATTTAAACCTCCGCATTTGGTTATTCTACCATCCTGTTGACAGTGCAACTGATTTTTTTTGTAAAACATTACTCGCAGTATCTCTGTGGTTTTCTAAACCTGTGTACAAGGTAATACTGAATCGATGGCATATTAAGTTATAGGGCACCAGTTAAATTTTCCTCGCTATATAAATGAACAATTATGATATTATACTGAATTCCTGCCTAAACAAGTAATTATTTCAGACTGAACCTGTTTATTGTTGACATAAGTTTTGATTATAACTACCACTTACATTTTTTAATTTAATATACAAGTCGTTACTATTCCGTTTCTGATAGGAAGCTAATTATAGCAAAAAATACTTAGTTTAATACTAACTTAATTTATTGAGATATAGATCGATAATCGATAAATGCAAAATAAATAACTATCCATTCCATTTAAGTATGCATTTGCATCCACTGTATTAGCAGAACAATTTTTAGACATTTTTGTCACCCTTGGGTTTTCATTTGTATCTTAAATGTATGTAATTATTATGAGGGCTTTTGATTATAGTATCGTGTGTTAATCGTTTAGTCATGTTATTTCTTTTGTAGAAATGGGTAATTAAATGTTCCAGTTAGCTGGCTTTTGCTTGAATAATAAGGAAATATTGTTATGTCGCATTTAAAAATCATTTATTTATCGCAACTTGTTTCCTACATTTAATTTTCTGGACTTGCAATAATCGTTTACAATTTGAAAAATTTAAATTAAAAAATCATGTATTTCTGATTTCACATTTTTTTACTTAAATAAATAATAAACTACCTAATTTTATAAAATGATTCTGCAACTGTTTCACAATAGAAACTAAAATTTTGAAATTAAAAATGAGCAAACAAGTGCCTTTGTATATTATATATAAGAGGACCATCCTATGCTTATAAACAGCAAACTAATCGACCCTTCCGAAACTAGTACCTATCAATACAATATCTAAAGATATGGTTTAAATCTGTAACTGACTCAAAATTGTACTTACTTTTTTTCCTGAATTTTGTCGAATTCCCGCTTCCTCGTCTTTACAATTAGGACAACTGCATTTAATACACCTCCTTCCTTTGATTGTTGTTAATTCAGTCTGTTGAACTGCCACGTTGGAATAAGTGTTATAATGGCCCAGTCGTTCAGAATTAAACCATTGATACAATGGGTAATCATCACTTTGAAACAAACTTGGGCGCATACTTGAATAAACTTCAGCTTGAGGATAATAAGGTGTATAAGCATAATTCTGGGCTGGTCGATTGTAAGGTACGTCGAAGTTAAATCGTGGGGCATATTCAGGCGCTGCATTTAACGAGGGAGGTAGTGAGCTGGCAAAACTATCATTTGTGCTGGAACCTGGTGAGCAGGACGGAGTAGGCCCTTGACTTAACGAATGGTAAACAGGGTAATGACTTGAATCCTGCGGACAAAATGGAATTGCAAAAAAACCGCACTAAATATCAAAATTCACCCACATAAAATAAATTGCTTATTTGAGTTAATTGAAATAAAATAATAAAATATGTAAACATTTTTTTAATTAATAAAATTAATTAATCTATTTTATTTAAATAAAGTATTCAAAATCCGCCCACTAAATTTAAAATATCTAAACGCTAATTTTTGGTGTGGAAGTTTCAACACGTTGCGTTCCTAATAATAAAGCAACCGGAATCAATAAGATGCATTGAGGCAAAACATTAATAAAATTGTAAATCCCTAATAAAAGGGTGTCGAAGAAAATTACTATCATTACGCGGATGCGAAGAGCGAGAGAGAATAAAGTAGGGAGTACCTGAGTTAAAACGGCGCAACCTACACTAGGTGTCTGCGACGGTGCTTCGTAATAGTGATGCATATTAGTTACTAATCCAGTGGGGTCAGATTATCACTAATCGCGCGACAGTTAAAAGTGCACTAATGACTGAGATTGAAAGGACAGAGACTGCTCGGTGGATGCTGTCTTATTTGAAAAGTGGGCGGCTGTGCGCAAAAGGCCCTGCGCGGAGGGTCCTTACAGCCTCTACGCACTACGTAGACTATTATGTTGATACATACAAACGAAATTAACCCATTACCGCTGGAACTTATTGTTCGTTTTTAAAAACTTTACAGAAATGTAACCATATGATCGCCCCAAGCACCAAGTATTCTGTACTCAAGACATAGTAAGATTTTTAACTAAATCTCAAAGGGCTAATTATTATTCTAAATTTAATTCATTCCTCTCAAAGTAATCCCTTCCGGACGTTGAAGCGAGTCAAAACGATGTACTTGGAGCGCTTTTTTGGATTTTGGGAAGTGCTACAAGCAACAAGGAACTAAATTTGGCGACATGGGTGGCCGTGGAACAATGTTAGTCAGTTTTGTAGCAAAATAGTTGAATGGCTAACGCTGAATGAGGAGATGTATTATCGTGATTCCGAACACAAGTGTTTCACTCATAATTCACACCACTGGCGAATAGCTTAATTCAAACGACGCTTAGCCCCCTAATAATATTTAACATCAGTTTGATTTTACTTTGACGTGTTTTTTTCACGTCTTATCTTTCGCAATAAAGTGCTCAATAACGTGTTGGTAGTCAGAAATCATTGTTTAACAGACACGAGGCTTTAAAAAATGGATTGTTTTTGCATCCAAACGAGGTGCACTTCGTCTGAGGGACAAATAGTTCTTCAAATTGTATAAAATTTGAATAGATTAAAAATATGTGCTTAATGTAGACAGAATCTCTTTATTTTCGGCCGACGATTTTTAGCATCAGTCTTGACTGTCTTGGCGTAGGTTTCTTCAATACGTGCACGGGTGGCCAAAACGGATATCGTTTTCAAAGCACCCCTGTCTCCTTTTAACAACTTATCCCCAATCAAAAACCATTCTTGATAGCATTTTATCACGAAATGTCTTTTGTAAGATTTTTAATGTTTCGGAAGTCGAAATTCCATTTTTTAAACAACATTTATTGCAACTTCTTTGCCGATTTTTTAAATTCGTTTAGCAAATCGAAGAATGCCCCCTTAACTACTGAACATATAGACACACAATTTACTACAGCTTCTACCAACTTTTAGATGAAAAAGCTACTCGTTTGGATAACTGCGCAGCATCTATATGAGACAGGACTTTTGTTATCGTAGTAATAACTACAAAAATGGTGATTGTTTTACCACAACTCAGATAATTTTCGGATTTCATTTCAAAAAATGTCACGTCTATATTAGACCTCCCTCATACTCATGTGTTTAATTTTCATCCACAATATTAGCAAGATTGAGAGTGTTCCGGTACAAAATACCTAGAATATCATTAATTTATTTATTTTCCTACAGATCTATAGCACCTTTCAACGTCATACCTCTTAAAATAAAAAAAAATGTTTAAATATAAAACATTATGAACAAGTTGAATAAAAAATAGGTAAAAAAATCACATTTTGGCAAATTTTGGAAAAACACCTTAAACGGTTTTTATTTTTATTAAAAAATAATTTAGTAACTCTATATTTTATTCTGACACCAACTCTAAACCTTGTGTTTTATATTTAATTGAACACTAATTAGACATTTAGCAGCAAGTAAAGCATTACTTTATTTTTGAACTTCATTCTGAAATATTTGATGTCTTGTTTTTCGTAATAAGTTACTGACACATCAGAAACTTGGTAATCTTATGGTTGAACATCCTTTTTCAATGAAATTAAATCTTGAATTTTAATATCAAGGTATTATAAAGTATATCACCTTGTAATGCTTCGTTAGGTTATAGTGGCACAAACAACTTTTTTTTGGACGGCAGTATTATCAATCATTTCTTAAATTCTGCAAGCTGGAGATAATAAATGTATCGGATGAAATACAATCCATTTCAGTAACGGATATTGTCAAATTATAAAAGTAGCGAATTTGTTTAAGATTTCAATGTCGGTATAGTAAATTGTGTCATTGCGGACTGTAATACGGATATAATTGTTCTTTTCTCCATCAGATTGACGTCTTTCCCTTACAATTTGAGTTGTGTGGTAAAGAAAAATGAATACATATCAGCCGAATAGATTTTTTTTTAATTGTATTATTGTGTCACCATAGTGTTGTGAAATTTATGATTTATGATTTTATTTTAGTTTATATATAGTATTGAAAATGTCTGCCAAACGTTACAAACATCATTCTAAATTTCTGTATGAAAACTCAAATTGCTGTAAACTTCATCATTGTCATCACAAGTTGATAGTATTTGTTGCTTTGATTTAGATCTAAAACAGAACGAAGAAGTACCTCATGGACACTTTATTAATTGTATTGTCAGAGCAAAATACAATCAAGAGTCCAAATATTAGCGTTTTGAGATTCTATAAAGAGCCTGAACATTTTTCTACCGTGGCTAATGCATTGACACAGGAAACTGCCGTAATGTTGAACTATTGGTAATTTCTTTTAAAACAATTCAACAGAGCTCTCTATCTTGTATATGTTTAGAGAAATTCAGGTCATACAAAGATTCCTTAAATTTTGAGATTAGTATTTATTTCATAAATATTTTAAATGTTTACTATATTATTTATGTTTACGTTTAATCATCTATTTATCCCAAATCAACTCAATGTTTATAATTGATTTTTCTCATACTTACTTACATTGACTCTGAAGTGGTCAATATGGGGGCCGTTAGAAACCTCTGATATAGATACAAAAATATGAAACTGAGGACTTATCTAAAATATCCTTGTTTTTCAAACTGTACAGACTCTTTCCACAAAACAGGAGAACTAAATTCAGAAACACAAAGCAGATTATAACAGCAAGGGTCCGTACGATCATATACAACATATAAACAACACCCTTCAAAAATATCTGTAATCCAACTCAAACTCACGTCAGGAATGACATATAATTGGCAGGATCTTTAATTAAAATAATAGATAAACCACATGCCGAAAAATGTGCAATGAGGAACAGAAAAGTGCATCGCAAAGACTATATATATATATATTCCAAGTTTCTAGAAACTCGGCGTGGTGTTAACAGACAGGACAAGAGGAACCCGCTTGCCTAATCATCACAGAAACCAATATTTTTCAGCATAAAACAAAGCCGCCAGCTAGAGATCATTACCAGGCGGACCCAAAATGGTTGCCCCCCGTCGCTATACTATCCCGACAAAAGAAAATGTGTCGACTGGGATACTAAAATGCCTTGCGAGTCAACACAATGGTCCAATATGCATGTCACAGGTCATTTTCGTCTTCGTTTTTAAAATTACCTACACTATCCGAAAGCGCAGGCACAAAGCCGAGCCTATTACACTTTATTTGATCTTTTGACTTTTATTGTGAAGCCCCACGCATAAATAACAAATTTAATAAGACACTTTTGACGGTATTTATTTTTATGTGTGGCGCTCGCCTCTACACTATTTTGTTGCATACAAATTTAAAATTTTATTTCTGTCTTTTTAATGAAATGAATGTGCTTTTGGAATTGTATTCAATTTTTTAAGACATTCTCATATGGAATCTTATTCAATTTGTTAATGTGATTGCTGTAGAACTTTTTAAAGCTCTATAAAATTATAACAAAAACCACTGAACTGAAATTGTTGCTTTTTCGAGAATATGTTTAGGACAAACACGCAAGATTGAATAAATGGTAGCTTTGTTTCTCTTTCGATTTGTTTCACCTCGACTCAATGTGGCAGTCAACGTAGGGAATCATTCTATAATTGTAAGAGTCGGCTTTAGCCCTTTAAGTATGGAGCACGTCAACAAGCGTTTTAGCGTAGCTTACGCGGCAGTCAATAAGCGATCAGATAAATGCAATTCTTTTAATATCCAAATATCGCTTATTAACGCTGCATAAACCTTCAGTAATTATTGTTTGTGCTAGCGTTTGGTTGCCTATAGTGCAATAGTACAATAGTACAATATTTACTTTGTAACAATCACATTTTATATACACGTAGTTTAATTTAGAATTCTTGTTAGAAGTAAGATCCTTATGTTTTATATAATCACACTCAAAAACAGGGTCCTGCATTATTAGTTTCCAATATTTAAGTAACATATTTAGAACGGCCATTTAAACGCGACGTGGTATTTTCTATGTATTTAAGGTAAAGGAACTTTTTGCAGACACAACCGCACCTTTATCACTATAAAAATACGGGCGTCACAATCAAAACACGTTTTTAGATCAGACAAGATCTCGAGATTTTTCTCATGAAGTGTTTTTGAGCCATAAGAGGCAGAACGTGACCTTGAAAGAATTTATATTACTGCAAGAAAAGTTAAAACTGTTAGAATTGTTCTATAATAAAATTATTGATTCAATCGCTAGGCGTATTCATGTAGGATATTGCTAGCAATATCTTTATACAAAATAAAAATGACTGCTTTAGAATAATTATCTGAACGAAAGACGAAAGATGTATCTTGGCTTGTCACAAAACTACGTGCTCACTGTGTAATCGAATAAAATTCTAATAAAAATGACATTAATGAGTTGTATTCTAACAACCATAAGCCGTGTTTGGTATAATACAGGGGAGTTTTAGATTTTACCTTTCCGCACCTGTTTCCTAAAGTTCAAACGAATTTTAATAAACAATTAATGGAAACAATGTGAGTACAAGACGAACGTCACCTACATTTGTAATTATATTAAGTGTACTCAATAAGAATTTAAGGAACCCTAATCTTCAAGAAGAAGGGCCTCCTCCAGCTCCTCAATTTACGGTACAGTTGAAGAATAAATAGATGAACGGTTGAGTAGAGGAACGTTGTAGTTTCGAATATATTTTATATATTTAAAGATCATTACTATATGTAACTATTATTACTAAAGCTATATTTAATTTTATTTGCTATTGTCTATTTAATGGAGTTAGCTTGACCAAAATATTATGTTCTAATTATTATAGTTCTATAGTTATATTTTATATTCACTTCTTTAATATGTGCTTCTTTACTGCCTTATTAGCATTCCTTAACACTAGATAGACAACAATTTAGTATACACTTGTTGTCCAAAACCAGTAAAAGCACTTTATGGAAGAATGTCTAATCGAGCCATAAACGTATTTAAAATTATTGTTATTATTTAATATTTTATAATGTGTTACTAGTATACATTATAAAGGTATGTTGATATTATTTGTTTTGTTATTATTGCAAAGTCGTGAGAAATTTAACAGGATGGTTGGTATTTCATGATGTTATAGGATTATTTATATTATGAATGCAAGCTCTCAACATTTTAAAAAATTGAATCAATATAAATATATATTTTTTAAACGAAATGAAAAAGCAGTTATGACTTCTTTTGGACAAACTAGTGTTAATTTTTGACCCATTGTTTGTTTTTTAAATTTTGTTTACAGGTGGTTCAGCGAAGTTTGACAATTTGTTTGATCTTCTTAAAATTTTTTACTATTTGTTTAATATGTTTTTTAAATGCATTCTATTTTTAACTGTAAATAAAACAGGACAAGGTGGGCAGCCCAAAAAGCAAGAAATATTAAAATGTAGCTCAGTTAGATGAATAAAAATTGTCTTTAACACAAGTTGAAACTCTTAGTTACCTTCTGAACAAGCAACTAAACAGATTTTGTTCTTAGTTCAATTTACTAATCAACCAAACTCAAAAGAGTTAATAAAAATTAAAGTGATACTTCCTAGGTAGGAATCTCCAAGGCTACCAACGGGCCGACCCTTGGTCCAGTTGTCATGTGCCAAGCCTTAGGAAGCAATCATTGAGCAAGGCCTGGTCTGAGACTTGATCCAATTCTTTGATTTTGTTACATCAATCCTTGGACACTATCAATTAGGGAAGGCTTAGCCTAATTGTTTCATTTGGTTACACCAAAGCGTGGAAAATAAGTAGCTTGGACCAATTGATTTATTTCGTTACATTAAGTCTCTTGATACTATTTTGATTTTATATTCGTATGTTTGAATAAAGTAAAAAAAATGTATAATACTAGTTTTTCATCATCAATAAGATAATTACACAAATATATTAGTTTTAATAAATGTTCGTATAATTCATATATAAAATTTAATATTAATAACATATTTAAATACGTCATAATTTGTCTTCTAATAAAATTAAAATACTAAGATATATGCAAAATTTAGCCTCTAATTTAGATTCGGAGGATACAAGTAGCAGAGATTTAAGTGTATGAATTAAACAAACATTTTTAAAATACAATAATAATAACCGTAGATCTGATAGACAAAGAGAACCTGAAATTTCATATGGTAAATTAAAAAAGTTATAAATAATATGTAGCTATCATTGAGCAAAACAAATAATAATGATACATTTAAAAAAACTTATGCTTATACTTCTCCCGCGAGATTTTTAATTAAAAAAAAATTCAGCATGTTTTCTTTTTTTATAGATTAATATACTTTAAACAATTTATTAAGTGGGTGTAATGAATGCAAAAGACAGCCGTTAAGAGTCTTGACGTTCACAACAAAATAAATGAACCTAGCAGTGTTATCATTCCTTCCACAAAGATATAAAATCTAACTACTCAACCTAACTTAAACTTATCTATCAAAATTAACCCGAAGGTAAAACTATATCCCAACTACTGCCGGCTACATTTATGTAGATAATATAAGCCTAGGTATTAGTTAACTTTTTATAAACTACTCGCATCCTCTTTTAATTATATTCAATATGCTACAAAGAAAACCATAATCAAACAAAAGTCATCTATTTCGAGGAATATATAAAATGGATATGGAAATGTTATTCGTTGACTACTGATAATGAATTTGCTGTAGGAAACTATAATTGCATAACAAGTTACATTAATCGTGTCTTACTCTATATTATACTACTGTAGTAATATCAAAATATCCAGCTTTCAAAGTAAATAAAATAGCAACATACTTATATGCGACGATATCTGATTTATTAGAAAAATACGAATATCAGCAGCGTTCGTCGTTTTGAAATTGTTATGGGATGATAGATACAAGAAATTTAAGGCGAGAAGCTTTCGTTTGAATGTTGTATCATAATTAGTAACAATAACTCATACATAAGTTTTTAGATTACCTGCAGAAAAAAACTCTCTAAAAATATAAAGAAAACTCAACCTATCTGTATATATACAGTCTATACATATATAGCCTAAAAGTATCAGGACTCCAGTCTGTATGACATTATAGTCACTAGAATTTAATATTATATAATCGTTGTGGTAATGACCTAAATCAAACCAATACCACAGTATTTAGTTTGAATTATTAGTTACAAAACTTGTCGATAGAAATTTGTTGATCAATTCTATTTCAAAGTATTAAAAGGCAAGAACTTCGCATTCTCTAAATACGATCTTTGGCCAGTTTTAAAATGCACCTGAAGAGGATTGATTTATCCTTTTTCGCAACTTTGGGAAAAAAGTCTCCTTGATTATAACCAAATGGTAATCAACACAATTGGGAAAAAATTTAAAACATTATGACAAACAACCCAGTGCGGTATAAGTTAAGTCATTTCTTCCAATTTTCACACATCTCAAGGCAATACTTCTTCATTCCCCCACGTATAAAAAACACCTTAAAACCCATCGCAATCTGTATATTTGTTTTAAAATTTTCCACAGAATGCACCGGCCGTCCGCATCATTAATCTCCACGTCAAATTGAACATTAATTCAGTTGAAAATAAACAATAGCGGACTCAGCAAATGGGATCATCTCTTTTAATAAAGTATTTTATAAATAGGAGCCTCGCAATAATTCTTTGTAGTAATCCGCTCGCTGCTTAGCCATATTTTAGCGCAACCCTTATACAAACTGCGGCACAAAAACAATTTCAAAGGAATATATCGAGTGTCAAGTGTGTTCCCATGGTTTATCAAAGGAAGTTTTTCGCCTCTCATATGAAGGCAGACATAAAAGATACAAATTTGAACAATAGTTTAAGCTTATACGACCTATAATGTTCTTTTTATGCCTTCGAGTTGCACCTGATTTCGCAGGTAACCTGCGCCTGCGGGGATTGATGGTCAAAATGTTAAAAATTTCAAGCGACTCAAGAGAATATTTATTACAATATTTGATCTATGATGTGTTGAGAAAGTTTAGAACTGCAGGTTTCTAAAGGGCTTTCATGAAATCGCTATGACACTTTGCAACAAAGGTAATGTCGTAGCGAATTCCTGTAAAAGAAGCACCCCTGGAGAGGGCTCGATTTGTTATGGTTTTTTGTCCTGTCGAATATTGAACACTTGACTGCTTCTAGTTCGTATGTTGAAAAATCTATGAGTGTTATAATTAGAAGTGTTCCGATAAGATACAATGGAACGCAGGGTGGGTGTTTTAAGACAAATTGTGTTATAGAAAGTGTTAAATTGCCTCTTCTCCCTGTAGGCATTTTAGATCGTAGAGATGTATTTATAATTTAATCAGTCTCATACATACATTGAGTTTTTGTGGTAATTTGAAAACATCAATCTGCTTATGTCAAAGCTATTGTTTTTTTTCTCCAGAATATAATGATGTGTTACAAATAGCATTGTTTGGTTAAATCGACAGTTATGTAGAAAAATTCTATGATTAACACGTATATGTTAGTGCTTTTATCTAATTTTTGCGAATTTCATTATTTATATTTTTGGTTGAAACACAGAAAAACTATTTTATTATAAAATTGATATAAAAATTTATATAATAAAGCACCAGAGAATTTGTAAGCATTTCATGAATGTGATAAATTGGGAGATACTTCTTTTGCATTTTTTCCTTTAAATTTCTCATAGGCTTGCTTTAGTTTGAATATTAAGTAATTGAAAAAATCCGATCATTCAGGAAAAAGGCTACTTAAAAGAAATTAAGTGGTATATGATGAAACTGCAGGAAGTCAAATCAGCAGTAAAGTAATATCAATCTAAAGTGACAAGAACTTAAAATTCGAAGAAAAGCGTTCTTGTAGAGAGTGTCCTTATTTTCAATTATTTTATCAATTTTACTTGTTCATGAGACCAACTTTGATCGCATCTATATATGTAGATTTGTTTTGATTTGTAGCCATATTTTTATATGTTGTTAAAAATAATTGAAATCGCATAAGGAGTATTTTATTTAAGCACAAAAGCAACATTAAGCTATTGTGAATTCCTTTTAGATAGGCAACTTGCCCTACTTTAATACTTGGCATGAATATTGGCTGCTTTTATACATACATACATAGTTACTTGTACTGTGACAAGATTATCAAAACCAAAGTTCCAGAAAATAAAAGCCGGAAGTAAAACTAACCAGAGTATTGTTTCAAAATTTATTATATATATATATATATGAAGACAAACTTAAAATGAGGGTAAAGAAATAAAGAAAGAATCATTTTTCAATCGACATTTGTGACCTAAAAAAATACAAAATGTGAATAGGTAGAACAGGGTAACGTTCAGCCTTGCGCCGCGTACGACGACAGCTGTCTTTTCTTGATTACCCATTTCCTTTCAGCTCTCATTATAATAAAATTATCTTTTAAAATATTACAAGCGATAACCGATTCGATCTCTTGGCCTTTCTGGTTACCTCATATAATGACGCTCCACATTTTACCTACCTACCCATCTACCTAACCTACCGGCCTATTCGTAAATAGGCCACCATTTTATATTAATAAAATTAAAAAACACACACGAGGGACACTTTTTAATGTAAGCCGAAAAAAAATAAATTACCTACACCCCGTTTTTATTATGTAGCGAGGAAATTACATTAATTTGAAAAAGAAAATTGCGGCGATATAAATTTGAAATTAAAAAGCTCTCAGCATTTTTTATTCCTCCGTTTTTTCCTCTGCTTGTGTGCGTGATCGAACAGGTTGCGGTAGGTTCCTTCTGTCCACTTTGAACAAGAAACAGAAGGTAATTTGTTTCCGAGAAACTGCACTCAATCGTGAAAGAACAAACAAGGAAGATTTACTTTCACACAAAAATACATCGACTGAAAGATTTGTGCCCCCGAAAATACTCCGAAGCTCCATAAATTGTTCCTATAGAGATACAATGGCCATCCACTGAGATAAATGACCCAGGAAGAAGAGGTTTTGATTATTTAAAGCTTTCCTAGTGGGGCTTTTGTAATTTGTACTCAATTCTGAGGCGAAATGAGAAAGGAAAATTTGTGTAAACCAATCGCCTATTTTGATAATTACGAGGAGATTGGTTGAAAATATTATGGCTTAATTCAGTGGTAGTTTATTGCTTCCTACAAATCAAAAAGCTTGAAGCGTTCTATATATAATGAGGGCGGCCATGTCGTTAAAATTACACTACTTAACTGCGAAGCTATTACAACAGTAAAAAAATATGCCCAATAAAAATAAATTCGCCGATTACTTTACACGCTATACCAGGTATTTCTATCTAAATGAGAATCAAGGTAGCAAGGCTTAACGACTGGACAAAATTGAGGCGAGCTAATAGTTCTCTTATCGCATCTTCCCTCTTCATCATCGAGATCAATTGCCCCCCATTAAGACGGTTGATTTTCGAAGAGTTAGAAATCTCGAAATCAAATTCTCAATACCAATAACCATAACAAATTGTAAGTCATATAAAAGCTTCGACTCGGCCCCTCCATAAAATATTACGAAATTGATTTGATAATATCATCGAAATTTAATATTGTGTGAGCATGGTTTTAATTCTGAGAAAGCCATTATTGTGAGCGCACCTAAGCTCGAAAATAGATTAACCGGACTCTCTAGGAGCAGGATTTTTATCGAAGATCTTTTTCGATTATTATCGATAATTAACTCCACCTTGAACTTAGTTTGATTAGAAAACGTGTTCAGAAGATCAATCCACTCTTTTTCTTATCCCATCCAACTTTCAAATTGCAACATAATTATTCTAATTATGGCGTATAATATCAGATAGATTATGGTTGGGTAATAATTGTAAACGATTTTTTATGCCGTCGCGATAATAGCCAATAAAAATATTAATGCCTTCCATTTTCTATTGGCTGTGACAAGATCATTAAGTGTGGGGCTCTCGATAAACACCTACTTATATTTAAAGGAAATTTGTAAGGAGCTTTTTAATTTAAAGTTTCTTCCGGCTTATTGTAATCTAAATGTAAAGATTTTTAATAGGCTTCAGGTACACCTCTTAATTTTGGGGTCTTATTAACCCAAATGCGGTCTCTTCTTGGCTATGACCGTGCGAAGTTAATGTAATGCTATCAAATACTGTTTGTTTGTCTCTTGCACTTGGCGTGTTTTGTAATAATTCTTGTATTAAGTGAATTATAATGGCTTAAAATACCTTCGTGGTATAATTACAATAATTTTTAGCTGTCCGCGTATTAAATAAGACTATAATTTTGTTTCTTACTAGGTAACATCTCACTCTCCTATAACATTCAATATGAGACCTAATAATGTAAGCACCGGTACAGTAATATAGTATAGTTATTCAGTGACGTGGTTGTAATTAATTACAGGCATTTTTTGCATTAGACAATTTCAACCAACTTCAAAGAAGTATGGTAACTAGAATGCATTGCTCAGAAGCATTATTGGCAACTATAAAATGATCACTAAATATTATAATTGTATCCGTTGCATAGCTCCGGATACATACAATAGTTTATATAAACTATTGAAGATTTATTTAAGCGTTTTTGTAACTATTTATCTTATCGAACATTAACCACATTAAGCAAATTACCAGTTTGTGAAAAAATTTATATTTTTGTAGATTGTCTGAAAAGCACGCCTTGTTTCTTTGGTTGCGAGAATCGATATATTAATAAAACAAATGCATGTTTTACAAGATAATGTTTGAAAGCCGGTACAATTCGATTTGGAGAATACAAATATTTGTCCCAGTGTTAAAACTTAACCCAGTTAGATATTTTTAGGTGTCCGATAGTGGAGAGTTAGATGCAACATTCAATTCTCTGTATGCAAATTTTGTAATTTATAAATTATATAGAACTATCAGCATTTGAAACTTTGCCATTAATGGATTGTTTGACATTTTGGAATCCTCTTTTAAGTAGAAAGAATAATTATTCTGTTTACTTGTGCTTTGCAATCTCTAATTTTAAATAATTATTAAATGTAGTAACTTTTTAGTAAAAATATAGAAGAAATAAGCTTGTTATCATTTCTGTAAAAGTCACGTAAATATTTCAATTCAATGTTTGTATTTAGTAAGCAAAGAAAAGCTAATAACATTGTTATGTATAAGCATAAGCTTCGTTTACTCAGGATTCGCTCTCTTCGCTCGCTCAGTCCTCGCGTGTTGAGTGTTTATTCATTAAAAAATGATCTAAAAATATAATTGTACAACGTATTAAAAAGTCGCGGATAAGGAAAGCAATAGTGGTTATGTTGTGTTTTTGCTGAAGTTTACATCCTCAATTTTTTGATGGCACTGCAATTATTTAAAATACAATGCTTAATGTCCAAATACAGCAAATACATTTCTTAATGTGGAAGTTAGAAGCTTAGGTAAAATAGCTATGTCCATGACTTAATTATTTAAATGCAATTCTATGTTTGTATCTAGTTTAAAGCGAAAGCTATCCGTTTGTTTTTAATTTACATTGTATGAAACTTATATCCAAGAATATAATAATCTACTACACTTTGTCTTGAAATTAATACGTTGTCGTTTCTAAGGTTGTCCCAGAAGAATTCCTAAGTTGTCTGTAGACGTTGGCAGTTAAATTGGTCTGACCCGTTTGAGACGTCAGAATGTGAATCAGAAGTTTGGATACCGCTTCATTGATGTCTGTGCAAATTTCCATGCAAAGGTCTCGGTGGAAATCAGTCACTCATACGTATCTTGACACGTTGACAATATTGCGTAATACGTACTAAAGTTTTTGTGATTTTCTGTGTGGTTTTCCTTTACGGATCCACATATTTGGACTAAAGTACATAGTGGTCGTAAGACTTGTTTATACGGAAGTGATTTGGAGTCTGTTGCTAGTTCGGAGTATCTTCCTAGGAAACAATTGTTGATTTGCTTATTAGTGAAGTTGATTTGTCGACTAAGGTCTCAGTTAGCCTAATCCGCCATTTCTTAGTCCAGGTGGCGACGTCGTTCACAGCTTGTTGTAGTTTTTTTAGACTGTTCCAATGTGTTTCCCATTGTTAACAATGTCGTGTTATCTGTAAAGACCGCGATTGTCGTATTAAATCAGAATACGTATCTTCTTATCGAACTCAAAATTTGCTATCAGCCACATAAGATTTGAGTAGTAAATAAACCTACATGGTAGAACTGATTTCAATTTGTATAGCAGGCCTTTGTATCAGACATATCCAAGAAAATTGCAAAACGGATTCTGTTGTCCAGTGATTCTTCTACAATGTGATATGATGAGATGTATCTGGCCAATGGTCGAATGTTTGTTCGAGAAACTAAATTGGTCTGATCGTATCAATTCGTATTTTTTAATGAGCAGTTTCAAAATAATTTTTTTAACAACTTCGACGCAATCGGCAATTGTGCAATGGGCCGATACGACTCCATCACGCGATGATCTTTGCCCAGCTCATCTCAGAAATCTTCCAAGAATTAAGAACATGTTTGAGATGAATTGGTGCATTATTTAGTGTAGTCAGTTTCAATAATCCTTTTCGTTATAATATTTTAAAGATCAATCCTGTAATTCCATCGAATCCAGGCGTCTTTTTTGAGTTGAGGTAGCTTTTTTCTTCGGCTACTTCAGTAGTTGTAACCAGAGAGATACCATCGTAGCCATTTTTGTGAAGCTCCGAATGGGTTTTCGCTCCAAAATTAGGTTGAAATCGACTTTCAAAGTGTTCGGTCAAAGTGTTGACTCTTTCTTCGTTGTTCTGAGCCCAATCAATGTTGTCTTTTATTAATGCTAAAACCTGCATTTTAGGGCGCTGCAGGTAATCTGTTGCGCTATATGCCAGTTCTCTGATCAGTTTTTTATTATCTTAATTTCTCTTGTTTATTGAGTTTTCGCTGTTGAAAACAGTTTTGTCTTATGGCGTTATGGTTTGTTGCCGCCGATTTCTTAATTTGTATCGTTTGGCAAACATTTCTCGTATTTCTATTGGAAAATGTCATTTCCATCTTGATTTCCTCATATAAGTGAAATCTTTTTCCAGCCAGCAACTTTTTGAGTCTGGGAAAGAGAAAATAGTCACAGGGCGCCAAATCTGGCGAATACGGTAGGTGAAGGAGTGCATAGCGCAATTCTTTCAATTTAGCGATCATATCTCAAATTGAATAAGCTGGAGCGTTGACTTGGTGAAAGAGCAATTTTTTTCGCCAAATTCGCTTGGCTTTGATCTCGACGAAAAATCGATCCAATAGCACAAAGTAATATTGTTTATTGATTGTTTCAGTCGATTGTCACAAATCCGAGCACAAAATTGGTAATATTGCGTTTGATCGGTGCCAGATTGTCATTTAAAAGTCGAACGCGTTTGTCTTTCTGATCGATGTTTAAAAAACGCACCACCTATCGCGTAGGTACGGTTACGACGAAAATCAGCGAACCAGTACTTCAATGTTGAATATAATGAGGTAGATTTGCTGTAACACTTATCAAGCCATTGCTTTACATTAGGAGTGCTTTTGAATATCAGGAAACAACGTTTCATCAAAATACGAAATTCGTTTTTTTCGATAGTAAACAAAAATAACAGCGGTGGGGTCACTTTGACACCAATAATTTGCGATCGATTGGATGAAATTAAACTTTGATGATATTCTAACTTTAATAGAAAGATGGATATATTTTGTTTATGGCGCGACCTCTTGACCTCTTGTCAGCCTATGTAGTACTATAAGCTATAGTGAGTATAGGATCCAAATTATTACTAGTATTATTATTATAGTATTACATTCAAGCAAAGCATAGTAGCAACAACTTGCTCTTATGCAATATTCAGAGAAAACGAATAAAAGTCATTATTTTAAGAGAGGAAATAAACTGTACAATATTGATCAGCAGAAATTAATTGTCGTGAAAAATCCTTTTTTATTTTTATTTGTAATGTAAGGAAGATTTATTAAATAAAAATTTGTTGTCTAAAAAATATGATTTCTCTAGATAAAACGCCATTTACATATATACTTATATACAATCTGTTGTAAAAACATTGCACTAATTTAAAAATGCTATTTCTCTTACCGGCCACTTCCATATAATGGCAAATAATATTTTGTATGATTTTAACGCTGATTTTTTTACATAACAATATGTAAAGTCTGTTTAAGAAGAGACTCGAAATTCAAGCTTGTACTACAGGTTTGCCTAAGTTTTCGTTGTTCTGAATATTATCGATATATTTGATAATAGTAAAAATATTGTAAACATTTACTATATAGCTTACCTTAGTAAAATTTAAAGTGCTTTGAGCTTAAGAAAGCAGGGTGTGGAAAATTTCAGGCATCTCCAAATTAAAGGGTTTATTTTAATTGATTTTATTGTTTCATTCGGTAAAATTTATCTCAGTGTAATGGTTAGTAGACAAGTTCATGGCATCATGCGACTATGCATATATTTATACTATAACTATAAATTAAACTGCAAACTAAAAATGAATAAAATTAAACAAATTAAATATTTCAATTTAACAAATCCCAAGTTTTCTCCACGCATGGAATTGAATTTTTAGAAAGTCTAATGGATTTCACGACTCTATAGCAACTCGGGTAGTGAAAAAATGCAAGCTATAGCATCAGTTTGGGACCACATGAAAGCCTGTTTAAATTAAGTATAAAAGACACAAATAAAATTTTATTTATAACTGTATTAACAGACAATATTTTACAGCAGCAGCAAAAAATCGATTAAGCACTAACAATTCCATGAAATGAATGCGAGCTGCATACTTTAAAAATAGCGGAAACACTCTTCTATAAAGACATAATACACATAGGAAAACCACACAAATAAACGAGCATGAAATGAATATTCATAATTAACCGCATCACTTTTTCTCACCAATTTGATACCTGTAAATAAGCTTTTTTTGTGTCGTTCGTTGATAACTTAATTTGATATTAAATGCTTCTTGTAGAAAAACTTGATTCTATTACAGCTAATCAATCGAACTGTAATTAATATAATTTCATTAGTAAACGCTGCTAATTGTCCGTGTTTAGCGTGACTGATCGTAAAAGCTTTCGAGCTTGAAAATATTTTTTTAGGAAAAAGGCGTTTATGAAAGGCGGTGCGAAAAATTGATGAGCGGCGTGGAAAATGAAGTAGCGGATTGCTGAGGATTTTCCGTTATCATAACTGGCGATGACATGTGTTCCTATGCGTAGAATAATAAATTTAATTCGCCTCATATTCACACACTCCCGCTGTAAAATTGTTCACTTAATAAAGGAAGCGGCTAATTAAAAATGAATTAGTTATAAAAGTTATCATTTTCAGTAGTGTGCAGAATTGTAACGCCGCATGAAAGGCAATTGTCACGCATTGATTGTAATAGACTTATTATATTTTAATGAGCGTACTTGTAAAAATTTTGTTGTTGTGTAATGCACTCTCCGCTAAATTAGCCTTTAATTATTTTTGTTTGGCATGAGATGATTGAAACGAGGTGGCTACTAGATGCCGATGATATTCTCTCAAAGTCAACGCTTAATTGTGATTTCACTTATTATTAAAATTGCCGCAATTAGATGGAGGCTTGCGTGCTTGCTCAACGGAATTTTTAATATTTCTAAAGACATGGAGTCATGATAAGTCTAAAGAAATAGGTTCTGATAACCACAAATGTAACGTGCACTACAGTTAATGTTTTCATCTTTATTTAACATTAAACATACAATTTTTTCATAATGGAAATATAATATTATTATCCTGCATTGAACTAGGTTGTTCAATAAGATTTATGCTACTGCTACTAGCAGTTATGTTGGTACACTCTTGATATGAACGTATGTGAAGTTTCATTTCAATCTGTCTATTCATTCGTTGTTTACAAGTCATTTGGTATCGACATGTCACAGTATTTTCTTTACGATGGGAAAAATCAAGTATCATGCAGCAATTGAATTTTTACATTCCCGTATTACTATACGAAGTAGAGTAAAGGGAAGGTATTGAGATCATGAAAAAATTCGACCTCGAGATTTTGACGGATCTTCACGTTTTGAGTGACCCTGAATCCATTTTGACCATTTTTGGCATGTTGGCGTACGTGTGTATATAAACACGATAGTGGTCAGACCGTTTGAGCTGGAGCAATGAAACTTGGTACACAGCCATTATCGCAAAAACTTATATCCGTATCAGCTTTTGAGGCATGTAGGACTACCGGAAGTACAAGTTTACCTACACAGTTTTGAAATTTTTTCAAGTAAAATAGTATTTAAAATTAAGCTACCGGATTAAAATTTCGTGCACATCTTAAGTATTGCAAAAAAATCACAGATACAAACTTTCAACTTGATCGGAGCACCGGAAGTGCTATTTTTATAATTTTAAAAATTTCAAATTTAGTAGCTTTTGGAATAAACAATTTTACAAAAATGTTACAAAAATGGAAACATGGAAAATGTAGCAATAACAAATAGTTCCGTGTAAATTTGAAAGCTGGAAGTGGGACTTTACCGTCATAAATTTCATTTTTAGTTATTAATTTATACTCTAAAATTGGACCCTTCTTTTAGTTATGAATTCACATTTCAAAATTCAAACCTTCGCCAAGGATATTTACAAGCGTTCCATATTGCAGATTAGTTAAGAGTATGTTTAGTTTTAAACACAAAGTATTGTGCATTACATAAAGATATAATAAAAATATTCCGATGATATATGTGTACTGAAAAAGAATTGTATATTTCTTATGAAATGTGTTGGATATAGACATTGACGTTAGTGTTAATTATGAACTATAAAACTTTTGCTTTTAGTTTTAAAGCGCATGTAAGTGTTTGTAGTTTTATTATTATTAACCGCAGTTACTTTTATGTCGTACATATATTTATATGGGAATGTTGAGTGGAGGCATTCCAGATTTTTTTTTGGAAGGCTTAAAAGCAAAGGAAATTTATGAACGAATGTTGAAAGTGTGTAAGGACTCTTCGCCTTCAATTAGAGCGGTAGAAAGATGGGTTGCTGAATTTAAACGTGGTCGTAAGCTTTGAATACGATCCACGTCAAGGATGTCCAAAAACAGTTTCCAGCACCAAAAGTGGAAAAGAATATCGTATTTCAATCTCCTTGGGCAGGGTAAGCAAGATTTTGACTGAACTCTTAGATATCAGAAAGCTGTGTGCTCAACGTGTGCCGTATTCCCTAACAATGGAACAAAAACACTTTCGAATGCGACTTTCTCAGCAATATTTAGAGCGTTTCGAAAGGCTAAAGTGGATTTTTTGTGTCGATTTATCACTATGGATAAGACTTGGGTCTATCACCGTGATCCTGAATCAAAACAAGAGGATAAGGAGTGGTGTGAGCCCAGTTCTTCAGCTCCGAAACGAGTTCGTGTCCAGTAATGGGACAAAAAGGTGTAAGCATCAGTTTTTTTGAAATACGAAAAAATGTTGTTTGTGTTTTACTTGCAAACTGGTAAAACAATAAATTCTTAATATTATTGTACGCTGATGGAAAAAAATCGTAAAAAAGACCCCGTTTGTAGAAGAAAAAAATTTTTTTTTCAGCAGGACAATGCAACAAGAGCAGTTTGACAATGTCTAAAATTCATAAATTAAAGTTAGAATTGTTGGAACATCATCCGTATTCATCTGATTTGTCCTCTAACAACTTCCATCTGTTTCCAAAACTAAAAAAACTCATACTTAGAAAGCCTTATTCATCAAATTATGAGGTCTAGCAGATGTGAACCCGTATTTTGCACCCCTTCCACATTCTCACTTCAGGGATGAAATTCATAAATTGTAATCTCGTTGGAACAGGTGTATTGATGTTTAGGGAAACTATACTGAATAGTAAAGTGTATTTCAAACCTTTAAATTGTGTTTTTCTTATCGAACCGCAAAACTTATTACACAACCTAGTATTATACCAAGTATAATGAAAGGAAGGATTTTGGAAAAAATCGACCTCGAAATTTTATTGAATCTCCACGTTTTTAGTGTTCTTGAAACATTGACCATTTTTGGCGTGTTGTTTGCGTATGAGTGTATGTAAACACGATAGTGGTCAGACTGTTTGAAGTGAAACAATAACATTTGGTATATGACTATTATCGCAAAATCATAGATGTGACTTTTGAGGTATGTAGGATCACCAGAAGTACTTGTTTACTCACACAGTTTTGAAATTGTTTTAAGTAAACTAGTCTTTAAAATTAAGCTATCCGATTGAAATGTGTGTACGTCTTGAATACTACAATAAACTGACTGATACAAAGTTTCTACATCATCGTAGCACTGGAGATGCCTTTTTATAATTTTGAAAGTTTAAGTAGGAATAGGAATTAAAAAAAATACGTTATTGTTACAAAAATGCCAAATATTCTAAAATTTGCAATAACAAGTATTTTCTTATATATTTGAAAGCCAGAATTGGGACTTTACCGTCATAAATTCAATTTTTTTAGTTAATTTCCATTATAAAATTGGACCCATATTTTAATTATGAAATCACATTTGAAAATTGAAACCATTGCGAAAGTTGTTAACAAACGTTTAATATTTGAGACTACTAAAGAGTATGTTTTTACGGTTTTAGAAATGCATGACATTGGACATTACGTTCTGAAACCAAATTGTACATTCCTTATGAACATAAAAATATGTTGCAATGTGCATTTAAAGCGTATGAAAATTCTGAACATTTTCTTCTTATTTTTGCATCGCTTGTAGGTTTTTGTTGTTTATTTATTAATATTTGCTGGTACTTTTATGCATATTTATACGAGTATATGTAGACCCTAAAAATTTTTCAATTAATGATAAATACAATGATTGATACATAATTGGTGTCTACTTAAAACTCTTTTTGTTTGCAGATTGGTTGCTAAAATTCCAAATTAATATATTTTTGTTCAGGTTTTACCAAAACCAATATTGACTTTTGCCAATCGAACAGGTCAACCTAGAAATGCAACCTCATCTTCCTATGCATAAATCCACATCACAATTCAAGAATGATTTACTCAACTACTCATGATAATTGGATTTGGAAAATTGATAACATAACTTGGAATTCCGTGTTTGCAAGTCATTCCTCGCAACAAACCAGCAGATATATCGAAAATTACACACATATGCAGATACGTTGGTAAACTTCCCGACGCGTAATCTACCAACCAAGCACAGAGCCGAACTATCTTTGATTGGCATTGCATAATATTTATTAGCTTAAACATAATTTACTTCAAACACCACGCTTTAATCATCAAATCTTCTAGAGAACCAGTTTAGTTTGACATGAAACAATATTGCTAGTAGGTAACTAAGCTAAAGATGCCTTTAAATTCCCGATTCTGCTCTGCGTGCATATTATACCGAGTACCTACCCAGGGGGGTAATTTACACATTCTGATTGCCAGTCCAGTTATCTGAAATTATTGCCAGTAACATTCTAACTTCCGATAGTCTGTAAGCTATCATTTGCATCTCTCTGGCTAACCAAGCAACCAACCAACGATGTTAGTTTTAATACTTGCCTATTTTGCCTACGATTTCAGTTGATTGGAATCCATGGTTCTATTCTGTAATTATCAACCGGTGTTTGTACGTAAGAGCTACAGTTTAAAGTTTAATTGTAGAGAGGTAGCTTGATTGCTACACTTTAAAGAAAAATCTGCGTTACCAATTCTTGACTTGAAATAATGATAGTCAAGGAAATTGATTATTTTTTTTTTGCTTGAGCTTCAAACGCTTACGAATTTTGTTATATTCATTATGCCCTCTGGATTTTCATACCCTTACATTTTTTAAACAGCATTTCTATTTAATTACATGGAACATTTGCCAATGAACATCTTTTTATTCGTATATATTAGAAGCATATATAATAGTTCAATTAGTATTAAGCATATTTAAGCTTGTCTCTAGGAGCGAAGCTAATTTAGTTTCAACAATACTCTAGGCTTCTTCTAAATTAACTGTCGACATGAGTCGTTGAAAACATCAATGGGACAAGTATTAACTTTGCAGTTTTAGGGCATAATGGCCATAAAATCACCTATAAATTAGTTGATGGGAAATAATTTTGTTTGTAAATGAGCGACTAGAAAGCAGGACAGCCCATCAAATGTTAAGTGACGTAAAAGTGGTCTAAATAATTTATAATAAAGGAAACGTATACCGCTAAAAATATATATTCTATGGCACCTTCCACAAAATATATTAGCTTTTCAGATGCCGTTTTGTCTAGTTAATTTATAGTTTTTAACTTATTAACGGAAATGAGTTTTCTTTGCATTCATGATGTATATGTTTAGTTAAGTTAATCGTATTTTATGGCTGATTGATCTATAAGAACCTCTCTACAATTAAAGACCTTCTACAAAGAAACCCATTCTTTCTGTTTTCAGCTCTCTGCATCCAGCCCGGACCAGCCGTTTTGTCATTATAATCTACTCATCAAGTTAGTGATCATCTGCAGCTTCATATAATTGACAGTTTTTATTCTGTACATGTAGGTTCAATACCACTGTAATAGACACCAATGAAGATTTATATGTTTTTCTTGTGGAATAAGGTTATTAAAACAAAACCGACTCCATATTGTCTCTGAATGACAGAGTGCACAATTTTAATACTTTTCTGTTTTAAATAATCCAATGATATTAAAGTTTATATTTTTTAGTGCTTCTGTAAAATAGTGAAGTCGTCCACAAGATAACAAAGCCCTAACGTTGTATGTCTGTGTATATATTATGAGTTTGTTTGGTCCAGCTGTAGAATTTGGTATTTTTATATTTCATGTCTTTTTGGAAAGCTATGATATATTCTTCCACAGCGGCCACAGGGTTGGAAGATTTTTGTTATTGCTTGTTTGAGTTATTTCTTTTAGATCATGCGAGAGGGGGGTCTTGATTGTTATAACTTATTGTTTCTGATTTAGATGCCCCGTTCTTGTACTGTGCTACTTGTATTTCTGTTAAATAGAAATTTTAACATGTTTGGTTTCAAGATACGTTCTGCGGTACTGCTCAGCTTTTGGCTCGGAGAGAGTATTTTTAGCATTTTGTGCATCTTGGTTTTTGTGCTAGCCTCGCCTTGAGGTTTAGAGCTATTTATCGGTGAATATGATTTAACTATTGGTTTTTAATACGACCAGCTTATCATATTTTGCTATCACTTTATTATCCTTGCCTTTATCCAATTTCATTTGCTCGTTCAACTCTCACCTCTTGTACAAAACTTACTGTGGTTAACCTTTCGTCAAATAATATTGAGTATCTGTTCAAACTTCTTTCTGTTTGAGAATGTCCATCCTTGTGTTGAGAGTTGAAAATTTTACAATTATCAAATTTATTATAAAAGTCAAATTATTTGCTGCTTTCAAATCAATATTATAGAGCTAAAAAACGAGATCTAAAATA